>CAUYON010193031.1:0-29695 GCA_963573935.1 Arctocebus calabarensis
TATAGTGATCAAGGAAATGCCATGAAGGATATCTGTAACAGTATGATCAAAATATTTCTGAATGTATATGAATCGTGCCCTGTGATTGCACCAATGTACATAATTATGATTCAATAAAATTATTAAAAAAAAATATGAAAAAAAAAAAATAGCCGGGCGCTGTGGCGGGCGCCTGTAGTCCCAGCTACTCGGGAGGCTGAGGCAAGAGAATCGCTTAAGCCCAAGAGCTGGAGGTTGCTGAGAGCAGAGTGATGCCACGGCACTCTACCCAGGGCGATAAAGTGAGACTCTGTCTCTACAAAAAAAAAAAAAAAACTTATTAAGAGAAGTTATTACGATGTTTAGGAACCCACCTTAAGTGAACAGTAAGTGTGGGGCTGGCTCCTAAGACCTCACAACGGAACCCGTTTAGTACGATCTGGCTGCCTGAGGCCCGCAGTCTGTCCACCTAACCAGAGCGGCACGGAGAATATTGGCGTGCAATCAATCAGACGTATTTCAAAGCTAATTTCTAAATTTAGCTCAAGATTCCCCTAGGTTAGCTGAGTGCTTTGGGGGCATGAGTGTCAGAACTGCAGTTGCATAAACAGTGGGAATCCACCTACTTTGCTGTTCTCCCGCCATCCGGCTCTTTCTCCCTCCCTCCCTCACTCTGCCCACCTGGAGCACATCTGAAAACCCGACGCACACTCTAGAATTGTCCGAGGTCGTTTGTACCCGGTTCATTTCTCATAAGTTCTCCTGCAGCAAGCGGAGATACACAGATAGGCAGATTTTAGAACCAATTTAGACAGATGCTTTCTCATTGACTTTTTATATGTACCATCATTGCCAGGCAAGGGAGGTTCTCTCCACTCCACAGTGAGATGCACGGAGCTGTTAAGTAACTGTTCAGGTAAAAGAACACTTCATCTTGCCGTACTTTTGAAGCTGGTAGACATAAGCCAAGTAATTCTTAGTGCCCCGACCATTAATTGTATCCTTTAAATCAGTCCCAATTTTTTTTATTTTGTAATAAAAGCTAGTATTTCTAGAAGCTCCAAATCTTTTAAAGTAGAGAATAAATAAAATGAAATTATAAAAAGGTAGTTAAATAAAGGAAATATTTACATTTCTACAGGTCGCAGAGATGGTGGTAGTAGATTTTTAAGCAAGACTGGGTTTCGGGTGTTAAATCAGCCTCCCTCCTGGGTCAATACAAGAAAGTATCTGTTAGCAGTTTTTTGTTTTTAAAATCATTGTGCCTTGTTTTGCTATCATTTTCGTTGGCTAAATGCTATTGTAAAAATAAAATTTTCTAAAACATTTATGAAATCTTTGGTCATTTTTACTTCTTAAAGTCATTACTCATTTTAAATTGTAGGTTCTGATCATTAATGCTTATAAACATGAATTCCCCTTCCACTGCGTGTTCTCTATACCCCTTTCCCCTGTAGCCCAGAGCAGATTATTCTTTAAATATCATCTTTGTTGGAGGCAGACATTCTTCCTCTAATTTAGGGGAAGGCTGTTATTACCTGATGATTGAGACTTCAAAGGCTCTTGGGGCCCTTGGCAGGGAATAGGAGGTGGGTTTCTCGCTCCCACTTGACCACCTTCTCCCCCCTAGCAGGTCTCCTGTCTGGCCTTGTGGCTATTTACAGGATAGAGACAGGTGTCTTAGGAGAAAACATCCACCCAGATAAAAATTCTTTGTTTTGTGGGGCCTCTTTTTTTTTTATATACATGTGTTTATTAGGTTTCCACTTTTGGCTTTCACAGAATTAAAAAGGCTTAAAAGTTAATAACGATAACTGTTTAAGATAAGGACTAGAAACAAAAACCTCAAAAAGAACAAATGAAGATAAATACATTCAGAAAAGAAATCAGATGGTTACTGCATCAAAATATTAAGCAATATTAATAATAATAATGCTGGCTTGGCGTCTGTGGCTCAACAGGCTAAGGCACCAGCCACATACACCTGAGCTGACAGGTTCGAATCCAGCCCGGGCCCGCCAAACAACAATGACGGCTTGCAACCAAAAAATGGCCGGGCGTTGTGGCAGGCGCCTATAGTCCCAGCTACTTGGGAGGCGGAGGCAAGAGACTCGCTCGAGCCCAGGAATTGGAGGTTGCTGTGAGCTGTGATGCCACAGCACTCTCTCCAGGGTGACAGCTTGAGGATCTTTCTCAAAAATTAAAAAATAATAATCATGCAAAGAAAGTAACATTCACATTGTCAAATAAGAGTATGTCTATTATAGAATGCTTTAACTCTGAGGCTCAGTATGGAGTCATCAGTTAACTTTTTATTTTTTTTCCAAAGTCTCAAAAAATAGACAACTAATATTTATAAATAAAAGTAAAAGATAATTTCAAAAAAAAGGATCATGCCAAATCTTATAGACAATAGAAAAAGAAAAATGTTTCAAAGTCATTCTACTTAATCTAGATACACGTGACATTAAAATTGGAGAAAATACATTGTCATAAAGGGAAATTACAAACATATTTCACTTATAAATAAGGATGCAGTATCCTAAACAACATATTAACAAGTTGAATTAAAAATTAATGTTGAAGTTATGGGGCCTCTTGATTATCCCTTTTTTACAGTGCTCTGTAGAGTGAAGAGGGTGGGGAACAGAAGACCCCACGTCCCCTGCCGGGACTACCCCTGGCCAGGAGAGGCTGGGCAGGGCAGCTGAGGGTAGGAGGTTGTTGCTCCTCCCACTGTTAAACGATCTCATTTTAATTTCTAGTACTCCAGCACAGACATCTGCAGAAAACGTGATTGTTCTAGGTGTCCTGGGAGAGCCAGCCTTTCTTTGCTCCCCCACTTTTCCATGTGGCTGCAGGGTCAGACAGTTAAGTTCAAGAACCCATCCTGGAAGTGCTGCCCACCTCCTCCCTGAATGTCACCAGGGTGACCTTGGAAGGGCCCCCCTCGGGAAGCTGTGCACTGACACCAGCGCCCAGTCCACCCTTCGAAGCAATTTGGGAACTCCTTTTCCTGGAATGACCACCAGAGCTGTCACCGGTCAGGTCTGACAAACTCATCCTAGAAAAGTGCTACGCACCCCATTGCTGAATATCACTAGGCCACCAGAGGGCCGAGGGGAGCACTCCGAAGCTGACCCTCGTGATATTCAGCAGTGAGATGTGTAGCGCTTTTTTTTTTTTTTTGAGACAGTTTCATTTTGTCGCCCTCTGTAGAGTGCTGTGGCATCACAGCTCAGAACAACCTCAAACTCTTAGGCTTAAGTGATTCTCTTGCCTCAGCCTCCCAAGTAGCTGGGACCAC
The DNA here is from genome assembly GCA_963573935.1 of Arctocebus calabarensis. Taxonomy (NCBI): domain Eukaryota; kingdom Metazoa; phylum Chordata; class Mammalia; order Primates; family Lorisidae; genus Arctocebus; species Arctocebus calabarensis. Next base: position 3,287 of record CAUYON010193031.1, read on the forward strand.
AGGCGCCCGCCACAACGTCTGGCTATTTTTGTTGTTGTTGCAGTCATCGTTGTTTAGCAGGTCCCGGCTGGGTTTGAACCCGCCAGCTTCGGTGTATGTGGCTGGCGCCCTAACCGCTGAACTTCGGGCACTGCCCTGTAGCACCTTTCCTAGGATGTGTTTGCAAACAAACCTTGCTGTCCACCCTCTGTTCCACCTGCTCTCGTTCAGACCTAACTCCTGCACACAGGCAGCCCTTTCTACAGCAGTGGTGTGGGTGCAAACCTCTGTCAGAGCAGTCTCCAACGGGACGTGACTCTGGCAGTGTCTCTGCCTCCCACACCAGACGGTGAGCAGCTGGAGTCCGGCACGGCTGTCTGCCCTAGCTTTAGTTAGCACCATGCCCATGTAACAGTAACGCTCCCGGGTGATGTTAAAGAAATCTACGTTACTTGTGACAAAGCAAAGAATTAAATAGTCTGGGTTGGCCTTAGAGGAGACCGTGTGTCGCATCAGCTTGTTGCTTTAGTTTTATTTTAACATTTTCAGGAGGCAAGCGAGTCTTCTATCTCCTCTAACTCTTTAATTACAGGTTCTGGAGGGAGTAGAGGCTAATGATTTGATGTTGACTCAACTTTGAGCATGATAAATGGCAGTGGTTGGCCAGATAGTAATTTGTAGACTGGATACACTTTCTAAATGAGATAGCAAGAAGCTGAGTGGAGTCAATATTAAGAAATACAGTGGGGTTAGTCACTCCATTCACATTTGTGTTCAAAGTCACTTTGTAATGATGGCTGGAACTTTTGTCTTATAGTGTATTAATTTCTTTTACTTCTCAAATATCTAACTCTTGCCTTTTTCTCAGGTAATGTTGGGTAACATGTGGCCTTCACCACGATTATAGTTCATTTCTCCTGCAGTTATTTATTTCTATTGCTTGCTTTCTCCTTTACCTGGACAGCCCACACGGCGTCTCTCCTACCCCTGTGCCTGCTCAAGGCGTGTTTGGGGAAAAGCAGTATTGTGTATCCTGGAGGGATCACTGAGCTTCCAAGAGCCTTCAAATTGTATCCATGCATTTTTTTACATCCTTGAACTTGCTGGAAGTTCGGTTGATTTGATGTAACTTTGGAATTAAATGTTGTGCAGTATCATACTTCATAGTTCACAGACTGTAGTGAAGAAGTGGAAGCAGAAAACATCCTGTTGGAACACAGGCAGGGAAAGAAAAATGGACCATCGCAAAGGGAAGTGAACTCAAAATGGGCCAGTGTTTCCAATCGGGAGCTCATGGTTTTATAACTTTTGTGCATATTTTCAATACTATCTTAACCAACCATAAGTTGACCAATTACAGGGACTGGGCGTATTTGGTTTTGGCCAAATTACTCTGTCTCCTAAAGCTGTACTGACGGGGAAGATGGGGGCTACTTGTTTTCAGTGGATTGTGTGCTATGGATGGGCAGACGGGACGTTTATGTGTGTTGGGGCGGCTGCGCGATATCACATGACTGCCCTCGGAATACTGAGCAATTATTTTTAGCTTTCACCTGAGCAAACATGAGTCAGTTTGTTGACCTGAATTCATCTGGCCTTTTCTTAAATACACAAACTCTATTAATCCCTAGAGCCATGCTAGTGACTAATTAAGATCTTCATTACAAACGCCTGTTAAGTTGACTGTGGCTTGGTCAAAGGTTGCAGACAATTTAACTTCCTCCATTTACAGTTTTTCTCTTACAACAATGTCTCTCACACTTTTTTTTTTTTTTTTTGAGACAGAGCCTCAAGCTGTCACCCTGGATGGAGTGCTGTGGCCTCACAGCTCACAGCAACCACCAATTCCTGGGCTCAAGCGAGTCTCCTGCCTCTGCCTCCCAAGTAGCTGGGACTACAGGCGCCCACCACAATGCCCGGCCATTTTTTGGTTGCAGCTGTCATTGTTGTTTGGCGGGTCCAGGCTGGATTTGAACCTGCCAGCTCTGGTGTACATGGCCGGCGCTTTAGCCTGTTGAGCCACAGGCACCGCGCCACTTTTTTTTTTTTTTTTTAAGAGACAGAGTTTCACTCTGTTGCCCTTGGTAGAGTGCTTTGGCATCACAGCTCACAGCAACCTCCAGCTCTTGGGCTTAGGTGATTCTCTTCTATCAGCCTCCCCAGCAGCTGGGACTACAGACGCCCAGCTATTTTTTTGTTGCAGTTTGGCAGGGGCCAGGTTTGAACCCATCACTCTCGGTATACGGGCCGGCACCCTACCTACTGAGCCACAGGCACCGCCCACACACTCTTTTTTTTTTTTTTTTTTTTTTAATTTAAGGACAGATCAAACTTCTTTTGATTTAGATACTATTTTGTGATCTGGATAGCCCCAATTTTGGCTGCCGCCAATGAAAACTCCTTCTGTGGTAGGCAACCAGCACTAGCTATAAGCTTTGCTTTTAGTTTATACTTAAGATGCTTTCTAGATAAAGAAGCACTCAGTATTCACTTTTAGCTGGAGTAGGAAATTGTCCTGTCTATAAAGAGTTTATTGGGGGGGGTGGGATTCGCTGTTGTGTTTAAATATCAGGATGTCTGTTTACTTTCTCAGACAATACATGTTTCCCTTTTGAGCACTACTAGAAAAAATGAAAATATTGAATTATCTTCAGGTTTTTAAGTTATGCAAAATGTTTCTGAGGCTGGAGGACTCATTTATTCAAGTGAAGAAAAATATGTGTGATTCTCATGGTATAGCTTAAGAAGCAGTTGACATTTCTCCACGTTCACTGCCGTGATCTTTATCTAAGTATTAGTATTCCTGGGGGGGGGGGGTTCTTTATGGAAGAAACACTAGACTAATGAAAGAATGAAAATCATGCAGGCTGCTAAAAAGGCTGGAGTCCACTGCAGCCATTAAAAATGCAGCCTTTGTGCCCCTAGCGTGCTCGGCTTCCCTGTTAGTAAGTTTGGAGTGTGGTTTTGGAGCTTAGCAGAGAAACTGGGCACGTTATTTCTCATTTTGGTCTGAGGAGCGAGAAACTTGTTTTTCAAAAGAAGGAAAAAAAGAAAAAAGGTTAGGTTCCTTTCAGAAGAATAGAAGTTTTAAAATGTAACACTATTTTCTGCAGCAAATAGTCAGTTTGAGTATTTTAGCCAAAAATAGGCTTCATGACTTCTCACTGTTTATTTCTCCAACCGCATTAGAAAAGGGTCAGGTTGAACGTTGCCACTTGCCCTTTCTAACGCCAGTGGGCTAGTGAGCTGAGTCAGGATGACCCAAGTTGGACTGACTCATATTTCTAACAATAATCCAGATGTCTGATTTTAGGTAGACTAGGTGTAAAAAGTCCTTGTGATACAGTTTTGAGTTTTAAAGAAAAACTTCCCTGGTATAAGTTGGCAGTGACTCTGTGCTATATCTACTCAACGTCCTACATGGAAGAACTTCCGGCTGGAGTTTAGTAATGGTGAGTTTCCTGTTAAGTTTTAGTAGGCATTGTCCCAGCTTTCTGCAAATATAATTTTTTACTATTCAAAGTTTACCTTAGGATAGATCTTTAGGGATGCAAAAAAATGTGGATTTGAGCATTAAAAAGTAAGGCAGAATATTAAAAATATACATTTTCTGCCTCCTAAGTGACGTTCCTTTTGCTTCACGGGCTCCTCCAGTCTCTGGTAAATAAGAGATAATTTCTGCTCAGAAAAGATCTGTAAACATAGTGTGCCAAGTATCAGATTCACAGAAACAAACATATGTAAGCCACACACATAAACCATAATGTATAATGTTTTCCTTTTACTACTAACTTTCAAAGAAAAGGTTTGTGGGTGAGTTTTAAAAACATGCTGTACTAGCAGGGCTCACACAAGAACAATAGTGAGAGTTTTTAAAGAAATCCGAAACAGACTCCAGACAATGGAGAGGCGAGGGCTGTCTCTCCTTGGTGGGAAAAACTAAATGTGGGGAAAGGATGGTGATTCTGTCCACATTAATTTATAGGTATCATTTAATCTTAGTCAAAATCCCAGCAAAAAGGTAGAAATTTGAAATGGATTGGGGACGAGAGTTACTCTAACAGACATTGATAAAAACCATCAATTCATACGATCCAAAAAAACATTGTACTAACCCATGAATTGACAGTTGTTTACTTGAAAAAGAGCAGATTATTCAATAACATACACTTGTATACAAGAGGCAATGCAATGTCATGAATCAGCAAGAAGGGAGGGTCTGTTCAGTAATGGATAATTTAAATATTTAAGAAAAGTAAAACTACAGGACAGCGATTGTGGCTCAAAGAAGTAGGGTGCCGTCCCCATATACCAGAGGTGGCAGGTTCAAACCTGACCCTGGCCAAAAACTGCAAAAAAAAGAAAAGAAAAGTAAAACTATAGCCTCACCTCATCTCTTATAACAAATTCCAGATAGTAAATTCCAAATTACTTAAATATTAGAAAAAATAAAATTGTAACAAATAACTGTAAGTTAGTATGTGTACAAGTGAGTATTTATTAAATTTGGAGATAAAGGAAGTCATGTCTCTTTAAGCACAAAATCATAAGAAAAAATATAAAGGAAAAGAGATTTTCTATATAAGATCTGGAACTTTTCTATTTTTACATGTGCCATAAACAAATTTAGATAGCAGATGGAAAAGTTAGGAGGAATTTCCAACAAAAAAATTAGGCAAGAAAATACACTTATTTATAGGTCGCCTTTGCAAACTGATGAAGGGGCAGTTAATTTTGGTATACCGTGTACTTGACTATTCTGCCATCACTAATCGAAAAATTTTAATCATAAAGAAAATACTTATAATCGCTGATATGTCATACTTTTGTATGCTCAAGCGCTGTCCTGAGTGCTTTTTATGTGTTAATTTGTTTAATATACAGTGACTCAAAGAGGTGGGTACTATTATTATTACCATTTAAGAGATGATGAAACTAATTCAAGAGAGCCTTAGTGATTCCCCCCAAACTATCTGAGCATGGATCAGCAGTAACACGACTAGAAATGGGAGAGCCGGGATTTGACACCAGGCAGGCCGGCTCCAGAGTGGGCGTGATTAATCGCGTGGGACTTTGCTTCTATGAATGAGAGAAAAGACTGCACGCTACCTGTGTATCACATGACTTGGGAATATCTATGTTAACATTGGTATGTATTTTCAATTTGTAGAATTTAATTCGTGTATCAACTTTGATCTAATTCTATACTCATAAAAAAGACAGAGTATTTGGTATTTTTCCACCAGTGGTTGCTTTCCTCTAGAGCAGCGGTTCTCCAACTGTGGGTCGCAGCTCACGGGATCTGTGTTAAAGGGCCGTGGCATTAGGAAGGTTGAGAATCACTGCTCTAGTGGGATCTGGGGTAAATGTTTTGAATTTAAAGTTTCTGTATTTTCCACATTTTCTATTACTTACACTCATGTAACCATTACACAATCACAGAATAGTGTTTTTTAAAGTTATGTATTGCTGGTGGCGCTTGTGGCTCAGAGGAGTAGGACGCTGGCCCCATATGGTGGAGGTGGTGGGTTCAAACCAAGCCCCGGCCAAAACTGTCCGTCTAACCTCGACTTCCAGCCTCCGAGAGGCACAAGCCTTCGTGGGGCCCATAATTCTCTCTCCCCACCTCAAGCTGTCTTGTGTCATAGAGCTAAGAGGAGTCTTAGGAACCTCTCACCTCGTTCCTCAGACGCTGCCCGGTGAAGCCCCCAAGCCTCAGACCAGTGGGCACACTGGCAGAGCTCACGATTCCTGTGGCATTGGTTGGGGGTGAGGGGACAACTGAACGGGACGGGGGCAGCCGTGTTCCGTAAACGCTGATCGAGACATAGTGGGAGGGAAGGTTCTCCCGATGCTCTGCTGACACCTCCAGAGGCCACTGAAGGGGCCCTGCCTGGGTTTGGGGACCTTTAGGTGTCTCTGATTATAGACGAGCAGTGCAGAAACTGGAGGGTGGTGGGAGTGGAGGGAACATTAACCAGTAACTGTCACTTCAGCAGAGGGTTTTTCTGAAACAGACGAACATTCTCTTTTCAGCCCCAGGGCCCACGACGGCGGTGTCCTACATGTCCGTGAAATGTGTGGACGTCCGTAAGAACCATCACAAGACCAAGTGGTTAATGCCTTGGGGACCCAATCAGTGTGACAAGATAAGGGACATCGACGAAGCAATTCCAAGGGAGATAGAGGCCAACGACATCGTGTTCTCTGTGCACATCCCCCTGCCCTCCATGGAGATGAGCCCCTGGTTCCAGTTCATGCTGTTCCTCCTGCAGCTGGACATTGCATTCAAGCTGGACAACCAGATCAGTAAGTGCCTCCCCCCCACCCCCCCGGGAAGCCACAGTCTCCAGGCCCGTCAGAGCCGGTTCTCCTAACAATAACAACGACAATAGTAACAGCAGACAATTATTGACAACTGAATCCTCATTAGGCATTTTCCAAGTACTTTACTTGCATCAGCCCATTCAATCCTCCCAGAAATTCCTTGAGGTCAGAAAGATTATTATTTCATTTCACAGGCAGAACGCTTGGGCATCAGGGAGGTTGCCCAAGATCAGGCAACTAGAAAACGGAAGAGGTTGGTTTCCAACTGGGGGAGCTGTCCCAACACCAAGTTCACTGCCTCTCTAGCTCCGCAGGGAGCTCAGGCCCACAGAGTGGCTGGAGAGCTTCAGAAAGGTCCCAGTTGGCTCAGTCTTTCCCCTCTGAGCTCTGAGCAAAATGCTGCCTTAGAAAAAGAACCCTGTCAAAATGGGAATGCCAGCCCCGAGCACACATTTCCCCGGGATCAGGTTACTTTTTTGGCTTACTCAATTGTGACTCAAAATTCTGAGGCATGAGACAGAGAGACATTTTGTGGGGAGAAAATTAGTGAGTGACCTCTGGGAGGCAGATATGTGTGTGACATCTGGGGACAGCAACGGAGATCTTAGGCTGAGGAGGGTGAAAACTATTTTTTTTTTTTATTTAACTGAAGCAGGCTTAGGGACATGAGAGAAAGAAAAAAATTGTCAACTCTGCCTGGGACCCATCCAAGCACTATTTCTAAATATAATCTGTGTGTAACAGCACAACGATTTGGATGTACAGTTACACTAATTTTACGGTGTTTAGGGTTTGGAGCAGTGTATGTATTTAACTGACATCTTATCTGAAACAAACAATCCTATTTTGCCGAGATAATTCCCCAGAGTGATGTTTTCTTTTCCTCACTCATTCCATCTTTGCCTATTGCTTCAAACGGGTTTGAGTACCTGCCCCTTCCAGACACTCTACTGATGGCTGGACACGCTGTCCGTCAAGGGGTGTATAGTTAAGTGGAAATGATGAGCAGGTAACAATGATTGCACTGTGCGGTGCTGAGTGTGAGGAGGAGCATGGAGGAAGGCTTCACGGTGGAAGGGGAAGGTGGCCCGTGGGCATGCGGGCAGGCAGGGGTGCACATGGGAGCTGTGGGGAGGGGCACAAGCCTGGTGGAGTGAAGGGTGAGGATGGGCACCTGGCGAGCATTCTGTACAGGAAGGAATGGCTATACGAGAGTCCAGCTTTGCACAAGGCTGAAGCATTTCCGACATCCTCTAACTCTTGCCCATCGACTCACTCATTCATTTATTCACTCATTCATTGGTTATGCGGCACATTTATTCATTCACTGGCTCAAACTGTCCTGAGTTGCAGCCGTATGTAAAGCACGAAGGAGGGACTGAGCATGTAAGACTCAGTAAGTACTGCGGTTCAGCAAACTGTCCTGAGTTGCAGCCGTATGTAAAGCACGAAGGAGGTACTGAGCGTGTAAGACTCAGTAAGTACTGCAGTTCAGGTCAGGGCTGGGGGAGCGGCCTGGAAAACAGACGGTAAGACCTGCAGGTGGGAAAGGACGGTCAGGTGCTGCAGCGTGGGAGCTGTGGGAAGAAAGAGTTTGCTGAAGTCCAAAACTAGGAGTCTGAAACTATTTTTCAAGCCTCAAAATGTGGGTTTTAGAATTGGTAGTCCTAGGACTACATTCAAGAAAACGACAACAGGAACAATCAGAGGAGCCCCAGGATGAGGTGTGTGGATTATCTGGCAGGTGCGTGTTTGGGTAGAAAGGTTACAAGTGCCAGAAGCTGCTGTCTTGGCTGGCTGCCTGTGATGGGTTTAAGGCATAATCTCTCCTAGACAGTCTCCCTTCTCCTAGCTCCAAGTATAAAGGCAAAGATTAAATAATTGCTCTCTAATGGTTGTATTAGAAAAAAATTACCCTAAGACATAGCAGCTTAAATCAACATTTAGTATCTCCTCATTTCAGACTTCTATGGAAGTCTCTGGCTCAGCCTGTCTGTTGAGCTTGCAGCTGTGCTGTGGGGTTGGCAGCCCCATCACAGGGCTAGATGGCTCTGTCGGGAGGACCTGTTTCCATACTTACGCATGTGGCTGTTGGCGGGGCCTTGTCCCCGTGGAACTCTCCACAGGTGCCTCACAGCACAGCAGCCGGCCTCCCCAGGGACAGTGATCAGACGGAGAGAGGGAGAGCAAGATCTACAGAGTGCTCCAGAGGAAGCCCTTGGAAGTGACATGCCATCCCTTCTGTGTCCTGCTGGTTACAAGCAAACCAGTGAGTCCAGCCCGCTCTGCAAGGACGTGATTGCCGAAGGGCACGAACACCAGATATGAGACCACTGAGGACCATCTCAGAGGCTGGCATGTTTTTCAAAGAACCCAAGGCTTCATGTGAAACATGTTTCTTAGTTTATGTCCAGATTAGGACGCAAGGTAGTACAGAGGTAGGTTTAATACTTGCACCACTTTTTATGAGCTTTGAAATATTGGGCAGGTCACAGAGCCTTTCTGAGCCATGGTTTCCTTCTCTGTTAAATATGGATGATTCTTAATTAACCAAATCACTCTAAGGAATAAATTTATGTGAAGCTTTTAGAACATAATGTGCACTATTAAAAATTTAAAAATAAAAGTACCTGCCATAATTATCCTACTATAATTATATTTACCCTTTTTGCCGACGTTCAGTCCTTTTTCCAATTATTATTTCTACACCTTGGTTGGTGGGATTAGCCTTTGTAACTGACACCTACAGCTGTCCCCTCTCATCCGTGAGTTACACATTCCAAGAACTCCAGTGGACGCCTGAAAGTGCCGGTGGTTACCTAACCCTGCATACATATACATACTTTCCTATACGTACAAGGAAGTTTAATTTATAAATCAGGCTTAGTAAGAGGTTAACAGCAATAGCTAATAAAAAATGGAACGATTGGGCAGTGCTTGTGGCTCCACCAGTAGGGCACCAGCCCCATATACCAAAGGTGGTGGGTTCAAACCTGGCCTCGGCCAAACTGCAAAAAAACAAAGGAACAACAACAACAACAACAACAACAACAAAACAAACAGAAAAATAGGTGGGCGCCTGTAGTCCCAGCTACTTGGGAGGCTGGGGCAAGAGAATTGCCTAAGCCCAGGAGTTGGAGGTTCCTGTGAGCTATGTGACATCACGGCACTCTACTGAGGGCGACAAAGTGAGACTCTATCTCTACAAAAAAAAAAAAAATGGAACGATTATAACAAAATACTGTTCACAATTTCAGTGGTGCTAGATTTGTTTTTACTGTTAGATTAGCAACCTCGGCATATGATATTTTTTTCTTAGTAAGTTGAGAACTTTCACGTTCTCACTTAAAAGGAAAGTGCTTTCTGGCCTCTGTTTAGCATTTCTGAATTGTCAGCGTCACTACTCCTACGCTCTGGGGCTGTTAATAAGTAAAACAAGAGTTAGCAGGTCACAAGCACTGCAGCGCAGAGGCAGCTGGTCTGGTAATGCTGGACAGACAGATGACACTCGTCCCAGATGGGACGGAGCAGGATGGGCGTGAGATTTCATCACACCACTCAGAACGGTGCACAATTTAAATGTTATCAATTGTTTACCCTGGGATTTTTCATGTACTATTTTTAGCCCTCAGGTAACTGAAACCACAGAAAGCAAAGCTGTGGATAAGAGGAAGCTATTTTAGCTTTAATCTTTTCCTCCCCTGCACAAAACTCCTTCGGTCACCGACAGTGGCATTCAGAGTCCTGCCTCTTCCCCCTTCAAGCGGCCGCCAGCCCTTTCCCTCACTGCTCAGCTCTGTGCGTTCTCTGCAGCCTCAAACAGGAAGGGTTCCTGCTCTGGAGACTTGTCTGGAGACTCTCTCTCCACCTTTCTCATAGTGAGCCTACTTCCCTCTGCCTTTCTCCATGACACTCTTCCCACAGACAGCAGTCACCCTCCAGACACCCAGTTGTCACATGTCCTTGGGGCCCCCAGAGTCACCCTCCAGACACCCCAGTTGTCACATACCCCTGGAACTCCCCAGAGTCACCCTCCAGACACCCCAGTTATCACCTCTGGGGCCCCCCAGATATTTTCCCTGTCATTTCCCTCCCCTTTTCCTTTCTCAGCATAATTTATCTCTCCTTGCACACCTTCCATTACAGGCCTTGGGACAGCTTCTGAGCCAACCTTAAAGTCTGGCCGGCCAAGTTTTCTCTAATTGCCTTACTAGACAGTAAAGATCCCAGCGGTCAGACTGTGCATTAGGCTTACATTATGTCATCCACAGCTTGGTGTGTAGGAAGCTGTGGATGAAAATATTGGACTGTGTTATTCTTCTGCAAAAATAAAGCAACTTAAAGCAACTGATTGAGGTGTTTCCCCTCTCCTATTCTGAAATAAGACTTCCATTATTTAAGTAATATTTCAAGAATCAAAAACTCTGTTAGTCAAAGTAATTCTGGTCCCAGCGGCTCCTGTACTGCTTATATTGATACCTTTGGGATCAGATGTACCAACTTGATTACAGGAGGGTATATTTCTATTTTCAAGCAGCCTGTTACTGTGCCAGGCTGTTTGGAGGGTGCAGGCGAACACTTGGCCAGGTGCACTTGGACATGGTTCTGCTTTCATGTTGTGAGAAAGCATCAGAATATCTGGTCCTTCTGCTTTTTGCATTTTTGAAGGTCATTTGCCTATAATTCGGTTTCAAAACTTCACATCAAAATCACTTAGTAACATAATTCAGAGCCTTAGGTGAGTTTATGTGAAATTTTAGAAGTCGATGATACATTTCTAAAATTGAATTATAGCATGAAATTTGGGGGAAAAAAGATTAAGTATGTGTATGAATGTTATTTTTAACTGAAAGTGACTTTTTAAAATAGTTTTCCCAGAAATGTGAGATAACTCAAATACCTTTAGTTTGTTTGGTTTTTGCCAGTTCCTAATGAAATTTTGTATCATTAGAAATGGATTAAATACTTTAGCATTCTCCGAATGCATTTGAAGCATATTGAAAACTTAATATTTATGTTTTTCAGCTTCTCAATATAAATAAAACAATTTTAAGCTCAAATCTTGAACATTCATCCCAAACCAGAAAGTAAAATATAATTCTATGTATGTTTATTAATTTCTCAGATGAATTACTTCCCAGCAATACTAATGCTAAACAACAAAAAATGTCCATGTTACTAGGCTAAGCAAGAGTGAGACCCTGTCTCTAAAAATAGCTAGATATTGTGGCGGGCACCTGTAGTCCCAGCTATTCAGGAGGCTAAGGCAGGAGGATCTTCCGAGCCCAAGAGTTTGAGGTTGCTGTGACTTATGGTGATGCCATGGTATTCTACCAGGGAGACAGAGTTAGACTCTATCTCAAGAAAAAAAGACAAACCTATGTTGATGAGGCTTTAACTGAAACATTTCTGCATGTAAATGAAATATGAATATCTTGTGTTTGCATTCCCTCACTCAAGTATGCCTTAGCCTTCAAAGTGTATTTTATCTTGGGAAAAAGATTGTACCTAAGTTTCTTACCTTAAAAATTATCATTAATTTTCAGGCGGAGCCTATGGCTCAGTGAGTAGGGCGCCAGCCCCATATTCCAAGGGTGGTGGGTTCAAACCCGGCCCTGGCCAAACTGCAAATAAAAAAAATAGCAGGGCGTTGTGGCGGGCACCTGTGGTCCCAGGTATTCGGGAGGCTGAGGCAAGAGAATCACCTAAGCCCAAGAGCTGGAGGTTGCTGTGAGCTGTGATACCACAGCACTCTACCAAGGGTAACAAAGTGAGACTTTGTCTCTAAAAAAAAAAGAAAGAAGAGAAATTATCCTTAATTTTCTTTTAAGATGAAAGCCTGTGTTTAATAGGGGATATACTAAAAAATTAATAATGGGCAACTAGTAGTTCCTTTGATAAGTGTATAAAATAACTGAAATCACACAGCTATCAATAAAACCAGGTCAAAAAATACATCAGCAGCAGAGTAGCAGTTTGGCTGCCGACTTCAACATGACAGGGCAACTTTCTGTGTTTGTGGGAGTATATTATTCCCTAAATTTATCCTTTACAAGACATCAATTAAAGAATGATGCTTTTGTTCAATGACAGCTACAGATATATACATATACATTTTATTTATAATAATATTTGTCAGGCACAGCAGATGTAGGCTTTCCCCTGATCCTTGTGTTAAGAATGAACGAGACTGCCTGTCCACTTTATACATATAATTCCTTTGGATTCCTTTATGATAGAAATAAATGAGACTCAATTAAAGAGGCCGGGGGTTTAGCAAGCCACTATGTGGGGATGACTTCCTGTTTATGTAAGATTTAGCTGTGACAATGTTACCTCAAGTATTAGGAGAAGTCATGTCCGACCCTATCCTTTTTTTAACTTTTCTAGTTAATATTTGAGACAAGCTTCAGATTTCAAACCATGAGAAGAGATTTCACATTTGGGCTGTAGAACTGACGCTGGGTTTCACAATATATTTCTGGTCAGCATATTCACCTACTTTTGAAGGGTCATTGAGTAGACATATTTTAAATGACTTCTAGTCATTTGGGCTTAAAAGTTCAGTTTAAAGGTGTTACAGGTTTTCAGTGGGATCTCAGATCTTATCCCCGAAGAAAACTAAAAAAGCTGGTCATTATTTCATCAGTTCCAGAATTTAATCTGGCTGTTGCCTTTGGGAGGTAAATGATAGGATTATTAGGTAATTTATAGTGATAAATATCCTGATACACAGCTCCTAAACGAATATTTTTGCTGTGCTATTAGTTGACTGATGGTTGGGGACTGCTTGATAGCTTCAAGGGGGGACTGGTCTCCAGTCCCCAAAGCATGGGTAGATGCCCAAGGAGGAGAAAGGACCTGAAGGTTAAGTTATCCACCGGTGACCTAATGATTCCTCCAGTAAGCCCAAAAGGACTGAGTTCTGGGAAATTCCAGATAGCTGAACATGCAGGGACTCATGGGGGGTGGGGCGGGGCCTACCGGGGGTGGCTGGGATGTTCTGCTGGCTTTTGTTTTTGTAATAGTCTATGTCCTTTGTAATATTCTTTATAATAAGTGGTAGGTAAAGTGTTTCCCTGAGTTCTGTGAGCTGTTGTAGCAAACTGGTCAAACCTGAGGGGCAGATATGGGAACCTCAGTCCCCAGCTGCTTAGTCAGAAGCTCAGGGCCATACAACCCATGCTGGCAGCCAGCATCGGAAGGCAGGAATCTTAGGAGCCTGAGCCCTCACCCTGCGGGATCTGGTGCTGTCTCCAGGTAGATGGCGACTTGAACTGAATCAGAAGGCATTAGCTGGTTCTTGCTGTGGAGCTGCTAGGCCTGTGGGGAAAAATTCCCTCACATCCAGTGTTAGGAGTGGTCTGGTCTGGGTTGTACTTACTGTGTTGTGAGTATAATAGGAAAAAAAAATATTTGGAGAACACTTAGAGATCTGAAAATAGACCTGCCATTCAATCCTACAATTCCTCTAGTAGGTATGTTTCCAGAAGACCAAAAATCACGTCATAACAAAGATATATGCACCAGAATGTTTATTGCAGCCCAATTCATAATTGCTAAGTCATGGAAGAAGCCAAATGCCCTTTGACCCATGAATGGATCAATAAATTGTGGTGTATGTACACCATGGAATATTATGCAGTCTTAAAGAAAGATGGAGACTTTACCTCTTACATGTTTACATGGATAGAGCTGGAACATATTATTCTTAGCAAAGTACCTCAAGAATGGAAGAAAAAGTATCCAATGTACTCAGTCTTACTATGAAACCAATTTATAGCTTTTTAATGAATGATATAACCCAATTATAGCCCAAGAAGAAGGGGAAAAAGAAGGGGGGAAGGAGGATGGGTGGAGGGAGAGTAATTGGTGGGACCACACCTACAGGGCATCTTACAAGGGTACATGTGAAATTTAGTAGGTGTAGAATATAAATGTCTTAACACAATAACTAAGAAAATGCTGTGAAGGCTATGTTAACATTTCAGATTGTATATAAAATCAGCACATTGTACCCCATGATTGCATTAATGTACACAGCTATGATTTAATTTTTTTTTAAAAAGGAAAAAAATAGTTTGTTTTTCCTCTCGTAATTTAGCTTTTAATGATGGTAGTTTTTGTTTTTGTTTTGAGAGTCTTACTCTGTTGCCCTGGGTAGAGTGCCTTGCCGTTATCCTAGCTCACAGCAACCTCAAACACCTGGGCTCAAGCAATCCTCTTGCCTCAGTTTTCTTATTTTTAGTAGAGATGTGGTCTCACTCTGGCTCAGGCTGGTCTTGAACTCCTGAGCTCAGGGGATCTGCCTGCCTTGGCCTCTCAGAGTGCTGAGATTACAGGTGTGAGCCACTGTGCCGGCCTTAATGGTGATAGTTTTGAAACAAGTCTCTAAGAGTTGAGGAAGGGATACCAATTGCAGAGAATCCAGACACTTGTAGATGCCTGAGGACAGGAGCAATTAATCTTCAGCAAATGACATTACAAATTATGAGCATACCTATCTGTAGAAATCTGTGCTTGGGTCCGTGACACCTTTTACCTGAACACTTCACAGGCGTGGAATTAACATGTTTGTCAGGGAGTGCTCTGTCTAGTAGTAAGGGTTACAGACTTACATTTTTATTTTAAAGGGTTAGGCGCTCTAAGACGTGGGAGTAGACAGAGAAGGGTGTCAGGAGAAAAGTCAGTCTTAACATCTAGAGTCTGGGCTAGTATTAATCATTGATAAAAAGGAACGTTTGTCTATGTGACAAGCTTAGATCTTTCTGTGAGGCAAATTCTGTCAATTGAAAATATACTTTAGAGTACTATACCTCATTTTGCTAAGGAGTTGCCCTCCTAAAATGCTTTCTCAAATATACCATTATTGTTAAAGTCATTCAATTTGTGTATGCAATGGTGAAGTACAGGTTTGGGTGGCTAAAATGGTACCCACCTGAATGCATTGTCCCTTTAATGATTACAGCTGCAAGTCACGCACTACCAGCCCCCAGACTCTCCAAGGGGCTTCTTTTGAGGCACCTGGGTGCATAGATCAAAGAGAAAGGATTTTTTTTGACATGTTTCTCTTCCCAGTTTTCAAATCTGTGTGCTGTTGAAGTAGAAAGAAACAGTGAGAATCATTGGCAGAAATGATAGATCTGTCTTCAGGTCTTGAATAGAAAAATCTAGGGTTTTCAGATTCAAAAATTCCCTTACACTGAAGAAAATACTAGTAAGTGTGGGGGTAGGGAGAGCCAGAACACCTCTGGGTTATTCTTACTTAATGAAGGCATTGTGTTTTGCCTTAAGTCCTGTACTTTATATTACAATTGAGTGTTAAGTCTTCCTTGCTTATTTCAGTTTTGCAGAGGACAGGAAGCAGTAGAATTCTTTCTCTAAGTGGCAAGTGAGTTTTCTTCCCCTAAACTGAAAGTATTTCTGTAAAACATATTTCTAGTGAAAAAGGTAATTAGAATGGTATTACTACCCAGACAGTTTTCAAGCTAAATGGCTAAGTATCCTGGATGAAAATTGTCTGTTTATAAAATGACTGTCCTCTTCCATTTGTGGATCAATTATAGAATGTTAGGTAAACACCAAGTGGAGACAATTGACCAAATGAAGGAACAGTCTGTTGTTAAAAGGAAGAGAGACAGTCAGAGAATCCTTCTAGGAGCTAATTGTTGGCCTTCTTTTAATTCTGTGTTTTCTGATGCCTCTGGGGAAGGGGGCCCTAAAGAGAGTTTAATGAAACAAGGATTCCATGCAACATAAAAACTGTAACTTCTGTGATGGAACAGACCATTGGCAGTATGATACCCACACAAGTGTACTCCATGCTTTTGCAGACCGTTCTATTATGAACAGATGCTGAGGTAACTACTAAGACGTCTACAACTCTGTTCTTCTGCTCCGACTCCTCCCTAAGATAGGACACCTTAAATGCAAGATCATTTTACAGTCTTTATTTATAGGAAACATTTATTTAATAATTAAATGGTTTTTATTGTAGGCTAGAATTGCCAAAAGTTGTAAAGTCACCTTTTAAATTTCTTAGCACAGTCCGAGTCCATGTGAGTAAAAAGGAAAACTTCAAATTCACCCTTTTCTTTACTCCTCCATCCTCCCCACAAAAAGAAAAAAATAAGCTGAAAAAGCTCAGAAATTACCAAAAAGATCTCAGAGACTTAAATAGATGGAGTAAGGTTTATAGTATTGGGTAAAAGGTAGGGAAGTTGTTGTTATTCAAGGAGAGCTTATAGGGTCAGTCCTCTTTATTCATACAGAATTATGTACTTCTGGCTCAGCACCTGTGGCTCAACCGGCTAAGGCGCCAGCCACGTACACCTGAGCTGGCGGGTTCGAATCCAGCCTGGGCCCGCCAAACAACAATGGCGGCTGCAACCAAAAAATGGCTGGGCGTTGTGGCAGGTGCCTGTGGTCCCAGCTACTTGGGAGTCAGAGGCAGAAGACTCGCTTGAGCCCAGGAGTTGGAGGTTGCTGTGAGCTGTGATGCCACAGCACTCTATTCAGGGTGACAGCTTGAGCCTTTGTCTCAAAAAAAATAAAAAAATAAAAAAATAAAAATTATGTACTTCTTCAGTCCAAGGCTAGAACCTTGAATTTGCTACTTTGAATTAGTCTGTCTTACCTGACTTGGAATAGAAAGCAACTAACGTCATGGGAAAAAGCTATAGATAGTATATACACAAATATATGTGTTAATATATGCAAACACATATATAAATACACACCATACATATATGTGCATAAATATGTGTTATTTAAGGAAGACAACCATACGTTTTCTGTTTAACCCAGGATAGAGAAGATTAGGAACATGACATTCATGGATTTTGTTTCCCTTTAAGGGCATCTTATGTTCAGGTACATCTCTACAGCATTTCCTTTGGAATTGACCATGTTTATATTGGTAGGAACATGGTGACCTTTGGCTTTGTTTCAGGGTGTGCTCAGAGAGCATCATGTTGAAGCTCCATTTCTGTACAAGCTTCACTAGGAAGCATTATCTGGCTGGATGGTTTTGTGTTATGCATTTGCAAATGAAAAAATGCAATTCAGAAACAGAATAGGCCTCCTCTAGCAGTTATAGTTCGGTATATCCACTCCCACATACCTTCCAGTCATCCCTTGGTTCACAGGTCAAGTTACATTGGGAATAGATGGTGCTAGGTTGGCCACCACTCTTAACAAAACACTAATCCGTAATGTTTAACAATTTGCAGAAATTGCCTCTAAACATTGACTGTCTCATTTCAGATTTTGAATGCTGGAGGGAGCGTTAGAGGCCACCAGTCTAATCATCTTCAACTAGGCAGCCAGTGGAGCTCAAGAGCTCAGTGAACCCCTCATGTTCCGCATAAAATTTGTCCCTATTTGCCTGTGCATTTTTGGCGTCAGAGGGTTTGTGGCTTTTGTCAGGTTTGCAAGTAGGTGCTTGAACCGAGTGAAGGGACTCCTTTTCAATTTACAGGAAAAGATCCTTTAGCTCAGTACCTTTGCCTTTGGCCCAGCTGGCTGGAGCCAGACCGGGTGTCCCTGGTGCACGTCAGTAATGCAGAGCAGCGACGTCTCTGGCAATAAGTGCATGGCCACACACAGGCCGGTCAGTCGGTCTTCTGACAAACAGTGGCCTCTAATGCCCTGGGACAAAAGTTGTCCTGGCTTTCAAAAAAGTAGCATATTTTCAATTTTTCAAAAATCTCCTAGTCTTGAGCTCAGGGGATGTAGTGCAGTTCAGCATCCAGACCAGGTGGAAGCCTTGTCCTCTCCATGGTGCCACAGCTGCAAGTCGCCCACCTGCTCCGTGTTGAAAATATGAATAAGGAGATTCTCTTTGTATCCATAGCCAGTGTATCCTGGTTACTAAAACAAAAACCTGGCAACATTGTAGAATAATGTGAATGGCAGAGCAGCCAGCAGGAGCATATTCCACACTGGCGCCCCAACACGGAGAAGGTGTTTCTGTGTTTTTACCTTCTCTTCTGACTTAGGTCCACCTGGTCGGCATTAAAATGCTAGCTGGACATAATATAGCTAATGTGACAATTCTATTATGGAGAAATTATATCTCTGTTTTGGCTAACTTAAGAAAAAATATAAAGTAAAATTATTTTCTGGAGCAGGCTTTTCAAAGCAAAAGGAAGTTAGATGAGGATAGGAAATTTTTTGTTAAGCAAGACAGAATTCTACTTGTAATAGTGCTAGGGACTCTACACTGGAAAAAACCATTTTCCCCAATATCTATGTACTGTTTATACCTTCCTGCTAGATGTGGTTCCAGATCCTCTTTTATTCCAGTAAGTTCGCAGTAGTGATGTCAGTGGGGGAGGTAGTAGTACTTCTTCAAAGGAAGAAGAGGTTCTTTTTCTAATTGTTCTGGCCTCAATTATTTTCTAAAAGGCCAACTAATTTCTTTCTTGCTTTGCCCACATAAATCATATTTTGGCCTCAATTCAAGCCCAGGTCTGACCCAACAAGCAAGATTATGTCTTTGTTAAAGGTACGATTTAAGGGCAGACTGCAAGAATTTAGTTTCTTTAAAACAAATTGTTGTCACATGGAAAAGAGTTCTGATACTCGGAACAAAATGTTACTTGGAACAAAATGTTCTCTGATTAAGGCAACTTTACTTTTATTTTATCTGATAATCTGGCAGAATAAGGACCCTGAGTCTAAGGGAAGTTAAATGATTTATCCAAAGTCACCCTCCAGGAGGTCAAGGGATAACGGGTATACATGATGTTAGGACTCAGCCCCTGGAGCCAGTGCTGAGCTGTGAGGTGGGAGTTGTCGAGTGACCCCTGAGGCTTCACCCACTGTCATTCTCTGATGCAGAGAGTCCGTGACTCAGTTAAGATTTTCAGCTTTATGTGAATCACATGAGTGTCCCCCCCACGTTGTGAATGGGTGGTTTCAGAGACCCTCAATCAAGAATCATTTTCAAAGATGCTGCTCACTCACTTAGTGTTGAAATGAGAGACTTCTCTTGTATTTTATTTTATACATGTTACCTTGTGTTCATTTCTACTTCTTGGGTAGGAAGACAGGGTTGGCGTACTGGGAGTGTATTTTTAGTCTGAGACACCAACACAGGAAGCAGTTTTTAGGTGAGTCAGTGTGTGAATAGCCTCAAAGAGCTTTTGTGATGGAATAGTGCATCTTCTTTTTTTGTTTTTGTTTTGTTTTGTTTTATTTTGAGATGGAGTCTCACTTTGTCACCCTCAATAGATTGCTGGTGGTGTCATGGCTCACAGCAACCTCAAATTCTTGGACTCAAACAATTCTCTTGCCTCAGCCTCCTAAGTAGCTGGGACTACAGGTGCCCGCTACAACGCCCGGCTATTTTTAGAGATGAGGTCTCACTCTTGCTCAAGCTGGTCTCAAACCTGTGAGCTTAAGCAATCCACCTGCCTCAGCCTCCCAGAGTGCTGGGACTGCAGGCATGAGCCACCTCGCCAGCCCTAGTGCATCTTTGAATTTAACTGGCTGGCCTCAGAGGCCCCCTTCCCAAGTTTTTCCACTCATTCCATATCATTGATTAGTTTTTACTGCATGACAGCACTTGGTTCAGGATTCAAGAAATGAAGGCAAGTCCTCCCATCATATATGATTTCAAACCCATCACTGCTCTTGCTGGTTTTCTCCATCCCACAAGGTGGAACCTTTGGCCAGACAAGTAAAGGTGCTGTTAAGGTCTTTCTATTGTCTGTCTTTGTAAATATTCAAGGTGTACTCAAAATAATTGGTCTAGCCCATGGAGAAGGAAATAAAGCATTACGCCCTGTACTAAGTGCTTTAATTGCCCAAAATAGTCCAAGAACGCAGAGGAGAAATAATTAAGTCACTGAAAATGAGATTTTTTAATTGAGTCAAGGGTGGAGTTCAAAGGCAGTTTTGGAATTTGTGCTCACCTCCTATGTGAAGGCGGAGAAACAGTGGAAAGGCAGCCCTGTTTTGTTCTGGGAAGTAAAAGAGCTTAGAACAGCAGTTCTCAACCTGTGGGTTGCGACCCAGAGGAAGTGTCTTAAAGGAATTTGGCGTTAGGAAGGTTGAGAACCGCTCGCTGAGAGGGACAACTACAGTGCTGGGTTAAGTCAGGGTGTTTGGACTAAATCCCTGATCTTACAAATGATGTAACTTTTTGGCAAGTCAGTTTATAAAACTTCCTCATACTTCATTTTCCTCACCTATAAAATAGAGATAATAGTAGTACTACCTTTATAGAGTTGGTGTAAGGATTAAACTAGAAAGATACATGCGAAGCTTTCACACAGTAAGAGCTTATTAGTACATAGTAAATGCTCAATAAAAATGAGTAGTTATTATTCTTGAGCTTGAATAGAGAGGAGGAATTTGAGTTCTGTAGAGAGCAGAGATGGCCAGCACCGTGGGCAGCAGGGCCTTGTGTGTAGGACAAGGACGCAGGTGAGTGCTGCCCACGGGCCTTTCAGTCCTAGGACAGTGAGAGAAAAATGTGCATATGACTCCTTCACACATGGAGAATTTGTATTTCACCTAGAACCCCAGAGGTCATCCACGGATTCAGAGGTTCACGAATCCCAGAGAGGGTAGGCCCCATGAGGACCAGAATGCGTGTGGATCAGCACTTAAGCAATTGGAGATTACCCTGAAGCAAAAGATGTTCAAAATTCTTAGCATCCTTAGGAGACTGCCTACAGGCATGATTTAATCATATTTGAAAACAAATGGACATATAAATAACAATGTTTTAAAATACAGTAATAATTCAAGATGGGAGCAGGGGCTGTAGGGAAGGCGACCACTCAGAACGAAGAGTGGTAAGGGAGGAACAGGACATGAGCTGGCTGCAGGGAACGTTCTGGATGAAGATAACTCAGGCAGAGGCATTAGTCGGGAGAAGCAACGTTTATGTGCATTTCCTGCGCATGCTCAACATTGGATGGTCAAGATTAAGTCTCTACCATTCTCTGTGAGGCCATCACTGGAGGATGAGTTTTAAAGCTCTGCAAACCAAAACTATGGAAATGTAGTGACTTCTCAAAAGTCACCTGATCAGTGGGAGAGAACGTCGGGACTGAGACCCCAATTTTCCATCATGAAATGCAGTGAAATAATGTGCTGTATGAAAAACTAGTAAGCCCATTTGTTAAGCCGCAGAAGACTGTCCAGGTCTGAGAGAAGCGATGGGGCCTGGAAGTCGGAGGGACCGACGCCAGCTTGCCTCGATGACTAGGCTAAGAAATTCTGAGTTGGATCCTTAAGAAAAGGAATTGGAAAACACATCTCCAGTGCTGAACTGAAATGTGGGATTCAGAATTTGAGACTTTTGGCTTGTCCTTTGAATTATGCAGCAGCTGGAAGTCGCATTTTTTTCCCTTCCTTTCTGGACTTCTCACTTGCTGGTTCTCCCGACGGGAGGGCAGCTGTGAGCCTTTTAATGGGGCGACGGCGCGAGGGCTGGCTTCCCAGGCAGGCACAATCCGACTCCTTTTGCTTTTCAGATACAGACAACAGCCATCGCTGCCACCACCAGCTGGGTGACTCGGAATGTAGGGGTTGCCAGTAATTGTGGGTTTGAGTCACAGAGGAAAAAGATAAGAGGAGGGCCAGGCTGGTTTTTCCACAATTAAATGTTGCCTCTCAGGCTTCTTTGTTGGCGGGACTCCAAGGGGTCAGGAACCACCAGCCATATTATTTCTCTCCCTGGCTGGCTGCTCTCATTTGTGTCCCCTCCTCATTCATGGGGACGAAGAAAAGGTGGGCTGGAAATAAAAAGCTTGTTGGAGCCCACGCTTTCCTTTCCGGAACTCGTCAGAAACAAAGCTTCCCTCTGCAGCGACGGCTCCTAGGAGCAGGCTCACCCTTCTCCCTTCTTGCCTCTCCCCGCTGGCCATGCCAGATGTATCTTGGGGGTTGGAGGTGTACTGTTGCTGAACCCACTTTTCTTCTCTTATAGCCCTGCCTGTGGTATTTCTTCTGGTGCCCCCCTAGTCCGGGGAGCTGGTTCTTTTAACTAAGTCTTGAGCTGGTCAGACCAAGGTGGTAGCCCCTGTCACTGCAACTCCAGGACAGGTGCACGAATGGTTTTAGCACTCTGTTTTTGCCACAGTGCCTTAGCTGCAGAAGGCAGTTAAACATCTGGAGGTGCTTCAGATGTGTACATCCATGAACTATCAGAACTAGAAGGGGCCTTAGTAGTCATGCGACCCTCCTCCATGGAAGAGCACATCACTCAACCCCCGGGTTGAGTCTTCTGAGAGCAGGAGACAGGCCGCCCACCCGTCCCGCCTGGTGTCTGACTCAGTGACACATGAGAAAGTGCTTGAGCTGCAGGATACAGAAAGCTGGGTGCCTGTTTTGCCTCCTTCCCACTTAAGGACATGGCCATGGGCCTCAGTTTCCTCACTTTGAGGTTCAGGTGGTCGTGTCCGAATGGAATCTGTGTGGGAGAAAATGTCTGCCCGTAGTAGGCAATCCAGTGTGAATTTTTAACAACCGTGGTTTCATTACTATTCTTTAAGATAATATGCTGCATATATAAAAAAAACTCACATTTCAGAGATCTCTTCAATATCAGGAAACGGTGCCTGATTTCTCTTGGTGAGAGTGTGGGACAGACCGGCTCTGGGCCTCTGTGCAGAGATTCAGCCGAGAAGGAACTAGAAGCAGAAGAGTCCCCCCAGGAAGCAGGGCTGTGGGGACAGTGCCGTCCCCTCTTTCAGCAGGCTGGAGTGACTCATTCAGCAGTGGGTGATACTAATGCTCAGCAGGAGGCTGGAGCTGTGGCTGGCGGAGACACAGACATGTCCGCAGGCCCAGCTCACTGTGGGAGCAACGTGTGGGTCCCCTTGTGCTGGCTCTGCTCCCTCACCCAGGCACACAGGCGTCCTGTGCTCCCTGCCCACCTAGTAGCCAGGGTGGCAATGGGACTGGTCTCCTTGCCTCCCGGAGCTCCACTTCAGGAGCTGGCTGGTGCATCCAGGGGAGACCTTCTCTGGGACAGAACCCAAGTCCTCAGTGCCTTAATCCCCCACGTAAGCCACAGGAGCAAACACCATCAACCAACATGGCCTGACTCCAGCAGTGACACAGCTGCTGAGACGGCTGGGTCACGGCGATAGAAGTAGGGTCAGATCAGACACCGAGCTGGGATCAGTCACCAGGCTGGGATTCATTACCTACCTGAGATCCTTCACTGAGCTGGGATCAGTCACCAAGCTGGGATTCATTACCTACCTGGGATCAGTCACAGAGCTGGGACTCATCACCGAGCTGGGATCAGTCACAGAGCTGGGATCCTTCACTGAGCTGGGATCAGTCTCTGAGCTGGGATCAGTCACTGAGCTGGGATCAGTCACCAAGCTGGGATTCATTACCTACCTGAGATCAGTCACTGAGCTGGGATCCTTCACTGAGCTGGGATCAGTCACCAAGCTGGGATTCATTACCTACCTGGAATCAGTCACTGAGCTGGGATCAGTCACAGAGCTGGGATCCTTCACTGAGCTGGGATCAGTCACTGAGCTGGGATCCTTCACTGAGCTGGGATCAGTCACAGAGCTGGGACCCATCGCTGAGCTGGGATCAGTCAGTGAGCTGGGATCAGTCACCAAGCTGGGATTCATTACCTACCTGGGATCAGTCACAGAGCTGGGACCCATCACTGAGCTGGGATCAGTCACAGAGCTGGGATCTTTCACTGAGCTGGGGTCAGTCATTGAACTGGGATCCTTCACTGAGCTGGGATCAGTCACCAAGCTGGGATTCATTACCTACCTGGGATCAGTCACAGAGCTGGGATCCTTCACTGAGCTGGGATCAGTCACTGAGCTGGGATTCATTACCTACCTGGGATCAGTCACTGAGCTGGGATCAATCACTGAGCTGGGATCAGTCACCAAGCTGGGATTCATTACCTACCTGGGATCAGTCACTGAGCTGGGATCAGTCACAGAGCTGGGACCCATCACCGAACTGGGATCAGTCACAGAGCTGGGACCCTAAACAGAGCTGGGATCGGTCACTGAGCTGGGATCCTTCACTGAGCTGGGATCAGTCACAGAGCTGGGATCAGTCACAGAGCTGGGACCCTAAACAGAGCTGGGATCAGTCACTGAGCTGGGACCCTAAACAGAGCTGGGATCAGTCACTGAGCTGGGACCCTAAACAGAGCTGGGATCCTAAACAGAGCTGGGATCTGTCACTGATCTGGCCACCAGCAGCTCCCAGGACAGGTGGGGGGCCCAGAGAGAGCCGCCCTGCCTCCTCAGCCTCTTGTCTCCTCTGAAGCCCAACCATGAGCCCCTCCCTTGGCAAGGCAGATGGAGGGGAGAACAGAAAACATTCTGAGACTCAGGGGAGGGAAAGACATGGTTTGTTTCTTTTGGGCACCTGGTTTCTGCCCCTTTGTTCCTACATAACTTTTTTTGATGGCCCAGACTAGGCAGAATGTAATTCAGATATGGTCAAGAGGGGGTAGAAGAGTTTACCTATCTCGTCTGGAGAAAGGCAGTGACTCTTCCTGCTTGTGCGTCTAGGGCAGTGTGCAGAAGGCAGGAGGGAAGGCCACACCAGCTTCCTCCGTCAGGCCTCTGGCAAAGTGCTCTGAGTTTCCTCGGGGTTTGGGGAGGACTCATAAACTGCCGCAGAGTGACCGTCCCTCTTCCAGCTCTTTGAAGGTCTGACCTTTGTGTTTTCTCTTTATCCTGGACTCCTTGTGCACTGTTTGTTTTGGAAGTCGTGAAGTTAAATTAGCCAAAGGAAGTTAAATTCCTTTCCTCTCTGTTGCTGTGTGAGAATGCAGCTGTCAGTCCGTGAACTCTGCCACCAGCTATTTTTGGATGCAGTGTGAATGAGGCTCTCTTCTCTAATTGCACTGGGGGGCCTGACGGCAGGTTTTCACAGCCATCAGCTCAGCTGTTCAAAGGCTCCAGGGCTGATGGCACCCTGGGGAGGAAGCAGAGACGCCCCCTGTGCGCCTCCTCCCCCAGCCATCAGGAGAAGTCCCCTGTGCCCTCCACCCTGCGCTCGGGTTTGTTTGCTGTCCCCGCTGAGGGTTATGTTCAGGTAGGAAAGAGCTGTTGCCATGCGTGTGTCCCAGTGTTTTCACGCTGGACAGTTCTGATTTCTCTAGCTTTGTTGGGGAAACATTGGCTCACGGCTGATTCCAAACTCCTTAGAAGATATGGGTGTGGTGATACTTTCTATGAGATTAAGTCATCTTAAACCATTGGAAACAGTGAGTCCAGTGGGCCTCAGTGGCCTCCAGCTGTCTCTCCTACAAGTTCTCCTTCCAGGCATTCCTGGGGATAAGACTTTTGGGACCATGGCGCAAAATTTGAGGAACAGTGGTTTTCTGAGTGTGTGTTGGGGTGAGGTGGGACAGCAGTGGGCAGGGGAGAGAAGTGGGCAGTGTGGAAAGGAAGCGTGAGTTGCTCCCCAAATAGAGCAGATGACTGTGTGGGGTGGAGTGATGGAGTGACAGGTTGCAAGAGAATTTGGAGGAAGAATAGGGGGATCATTATTTGGTGACTATGTAATGAGTATCTGTGTTGTGAAGAGAGGGTGACATAGTCCAGGCAGCCCCTGGCCTTGGGAACCTCTAGTCTAAAGAGGAGTCTGGTAGAGACAGAGATGGGGGCAGTTACTCAGGTTAGGAGCAGTGCAGGGGGTCGATGTTTCACTGCTGGGCACACCAGCAGGGGTGTTGCACTGGGTTTTGTGAGTGAAGGAAGGTGGGAGTGATCCTCTTGGAATTCAAGAGAGTGAGGAGGAGTCAGTCTGGGATGGGGGGGGGATTCTATGGGGGGGATGTTTACAAGGGGGGATGTCTACAGAGGAGGATGTCTATGGGGGATGTCTACAGGGGGTGTGTCTACGGGTGGGATGTCTACGGGGGGATGTCTACAGGGGGGATGTCTACAGAGAGGGATGTCTACAGAGGGGAATGTGTATGGGGGATGTCTCTAGAGGGGGATGTCTACAGAGAGGGATGTCTACAGAGGGGGATGTCTACAGAGGCGGATGTCTATGGGGGCATGTCTACGGGAGGGATGTCTACAGAGGGGGATGTCTACAGGGGGGATGTCTGCAGAGGGGATGTCTCTGAAGGGG
>CAUYON010193046.1:0-28973 GCA_963573935.1 Arctocebus calabarensis
TTTTTTTTTTTTTTTGAGACAGAGCCTCAAGCTGTCACCCTGGATAGAGTGCTGTGGCATCACAGCTCACAGAAACCTCCAATTCCTGGGCTCAAGCGAGTCTCTTGCCTCCGCCTCCCGAGAAGCTGGGACTACGGGGCGTCTGCCACAACGCCAGGCCATTTTTTGGTTGCAGCCGTCATTGTTGTTTGGCGGGCCTGGGCTGGATTCGAACCCGCCAGCTCTGGTGTATGTGGCTGGCGCCTTAGCCCGCTGAGCCACAGGCGCCGAACCAGATTCACCAAATGTGTATATAAATTTTGCCTTGTTTGCTTTGTAATTCTTGTTTCCTTCCTCTCTTCTTTCTCTGTCTCTCTCCTCCCTATGTATGTGCATATTCCCACTAATATGCGTCTGTGTCTGTGTGTATACAAGGTCTGATAGTTAAGATGGAGAACTCCTAGAAAAAGTGCCACATACCTCATTGCTGAATGTTACTAAGGTCACCTTCAAAGTACCCTCCATGGGAAGCCAGCGCCTAATACACGCATCAAAGCAATGTTGGAACTCCTTCTGAAATGACCAACTGAACTGTTGTAGTGTAACCCTTGGTGTCCAAATGTCAGCACAATGTCTTCCTTTCAATATTTCCTTTACCTAAAGAGGTAAAGAACAGTCCCTGGGGGCCAGGTCAGGTGAGTAGGGAGGGGGTTCCAATATGGTTGTTAGTTTACTGGTAAAGTCTCCCTCACAGACCTGTGAGCTCTTTGCATTTGTTTATCTGTGAGCTCCATGGGACCGTGTTTGCACAAACCTTTCTCATGCCAAGAATTTCAGTTCTGATTTTGCTTCTTTTATGTAAAGCATGCATTAGTAGTTTGGTTTTTTTATTGTGTTTTCTATTTCTCTTTTGTTTTGGGCAGTTTGACAATAGTCACGCTGTATGCGGTCTGCTGTATTTATATTGCTTGAAATTACTAAACTCCTTGAGTACGTCAGTAAAATTTTTACTAAATTTGAGATTTTTAAATGATTGCCATTATCTTTCTAGTTTTATATGTGCAGACCTGTGTTTCAATCTTCATCTGTGATTTCGTTTCTTTGTAAGGAACCAATTATAGACAGATTAGACAACTTGACATCATCCCCTAGATCGTATTTTTCAAGTTACTTTTATTAATTTCAGTTTTACAGTTTACATAATTTCTGTTTTTTGTTTCTAACCTCATTGACCC
Source organism: Arctocebus calabarensis (assembly GCA_963573935.1). Taxonomy (NCBI): domain Eukaryota; kingdom Metazoa; phylum Chordata; class Mammalia; order Primates; family Lorisidae; genus Arctocebus; species Arctocebus calabarensis. The sequence goes on from CAUYON010193046.1 coordinate 1,215, forward strand.
TTCCTTTTATTATCTTAAAGTCTGTTTATATGTGTCTTACAAATTATTTTATTTTGTACATCATTGTTTTATAATTTTATGTTGTTTCCTTTTTATAATTTTAACTTCTCTGCTAAAATTACCAGTTTATCCATTATCACCATATTTATCATTAAGTTCTTAAATATTTCATAATAACTTCTTTAAAGTCCTTGCTTTAATTCTAACACTTCGGTCATTTGACACTGTGTGATAATATCTATTCCCTCCCTTAGTTATGAAAAGTTTGTTTATTCTTAAGATTATTATTTTTACTGTATGCTGACAAGTGTGGGTGATACATTATTTAGTGTTTGATTTTTGTCACATTCTTTTAAAGTGTATTCAGTTTTCTGCTAGTAGGCAATTAATTTGATTTATGAATAAGCAAACTTTTTTGATGATGGAGACTAGAGGTCACATGTGTGGGCCCTCATAACAAAATAACAATTTTTCTCTAGAATGTTGGTCACTAACTACTTCTTTACCTCCTTTTTATGTTTTTTTGTTTGTTCGTTTTTTGTTTTTGAAACAGGATTTAACTCTGTTGTCTGTGCTACAACCCAGTACCATGAACCCAGTTCACTGTAGCTTTGAACTTCTAGGCTCAAGTGATTCTCCTATCTCAGCCTCACAAATAACTGGAACTGCAAATATAAGCCACTAATCTTTTTTTTTTTTTTTTTTTTACTTTTAGAGACATAGAGTCTTACTATGTTGCTCAGGCTGACTTAAACTTCTAGTCTCAAGTGATCTGATCACCTCGGCCTCTAGAGTGGCTGGGATTACAAGCCTGAGCAACTGAGCCCAGCCATAGCTAATTTCTATTACATAAACACAGTCATGCAATTTTATTAATGTTTGAGTAAAATGTCTAGAAATATATGCAAGTAATGGGATTCAAGTTAATTGGAAGTTAAGGAAATGTTCACCAGGCTCCTGTTTTTTTCCTAGATTCTAAAGCAGCTGGAGTGATTTGCAATGGGATACAAGTATGACTATAGCATTACTTCAAGGAATATATAGTGTATGGAGAGGAAATAGCAAAGATGGAAAAAAGTGTTCCTATAATTGTGTGAGAGAGGGTCTACTAATTTATGTGAAGAGCATTATTCACGTTCTGACATCAATTAGTAAAGGAGAAGTGCCAGGAAAAATTGAAGGAGGAAGCCTGAGGAAGAGAGTCACAGAAATAAAGAGTGATCAACTAACAACAAAGGGGTCAACAGATCACATGAAGATCAATATCTGCAAAGACCCTTGGGAGAAATTGTTGGGGTGAAAATATGCTTTTTAATTTTTTTAATTTGATAATTTGATGGAAAATCATAAGCTAGCGATGGATTAAGATGGAAATCTTAGCAGAGAAAAATAAGCTGATTATATTATTTTTAATTTGAATACCTAGACTGTAACACTGCTGGGAAGATTGTCAAATGGGATCGAGAACCCAAGAAGAATGCCCTTACTTCTGGGCATTAACAAGCGGTGAAAAAAAAATACATGCAATTAAATTTAAGGGACTTGAATTAAAATAATTATTTCCTGATGCTCTTAATTTGCAAGGCCTATTAAGCATGAACATGCAAGTTTCCCAGTGCAGGAGTGGAGAAGCCAAATACGAAGATGAGATAAAAGCAAACAAAGGACCTGCAGGGTGGGGGGGTGTGATCGTGGTTTCAGGGATTAACCGAGGATTTGCTGTGTGGAAGAGTCAGGTCAGAACAGAGTGTGAAAAGGTCAGGAGTCAGACACTGATGATATTAAAGAAATGCAGAACGGGGTGGAAAGAGCAAGAGTGTGGGGGAATTGACATGCTTTGTCAGACATTCAGAGGTACTGACTCTACCGTGTGGACAGTCCAGGTTGAATCCTGAGAGGACGGCTGGAGTGGATTGAAGGATCGCCCAGCACTGTGAAATCAGGCTCCCTCAACAAGGTAGAACATCATCTAAGATGGGACCAAAGTGGTATTCAGAGGGGAAATTATCAGTCAAATGTCCTTAATCAATATGAGTCTATCGCTTAAAAATTAGCCATTGTCGTGAATTGGGGATGTAGATTCTGCAGTCAAATCGTATGACGTTCAGTGGAGGACCGGAGTTTGGCTGTTTGTTTGCTGGGAGAGAGTGGGAGGTTACGATCAGGATGGGCCGTGGGTACGGGACACTGCGTCCAGGAAACATGAGCAGAAGAGGTTTGTTTTCAGAGAGCTGCAGGTCCTCTATATGGACAAGGAGAAGGACAAGAGGAGACCTCTCTGTCACTGCACAGAGGGCAGGAGAAATACAGGTGCCCTCACACTTACCGGTATTTTCCTCCAAGAAAAGAAGTTTGCAAAATTGGCCTTGACTGTCAGGCTGGACAGCCTTGTACTTAACTCCTAAAGCAGTTAGAGTATTTGAAACATCTCAGAAAAGGTCGTCTGTCAGATCTATGGGGAAAATATGGGTCTCCCCCATATTTGTTTGCCTCACTTTCTTTTCTTGATAACCATCTGCACAGAGCATTGTTCTGTATCCCTATGCCATCATAGCAAGTAAACTGTGATTGGAGAGAAATTGATTCTTATGAGGGAACAGTTGCAATAGAAAGGGATTAGAGCAAAATTCAGAGCTTGGTTCTCACACTTTTGGGGAACAACCAAAGCTACAGAAACTTACCAGGAGAATAGACGATAGTAATAGAAAGTGTTAGAACAGGAACTGCTGAAGATGCAGAGAGGCTGAATTATCAGATCCCCCTCTTCCTCTGTATCTAGTCCCTTCCCTTAGGCTGTATTGAAAGCCAGTTGCCTTCAGCAGAGACAATTAGACTCCCTTGCTATGCTCAGTCAAATACTTGTTTTAACATATGGCAATTTAGAAGCTGTCGCTTGTCTTCTTAAACGTCTTCTCTAAGACTCTTCACTTTTTTTTATGGCAGGTTTTAATGTTCTGCCAGTTTTCGGTACTTGCTTGCCAGGCACTATTTTAATACTGGCATTATCTCTTGTGAGGAAGCAACCTGATTCATTATTATTAAGTTATCTTTTTTTGGCAGTAAGTTCTGCCTGGCTCAAAGATTATGTGGAAGAAGAAGAATGTCCTTTCACAACCATGGTTGCCTCCCTGACATTTCTCTGATAAACTTGTTTTGTATTATCTCCTGTTTTCTTTGTAGAGCTTTTCTTCCGAGATTTCATTACAGCCATGGTGACAAGGATTTTGTTGTTGTTGTTTAAGTAAGTTGGCATGTGCTAAATTGCCTCTGATAGAAGAAGAACTCAATCAAAACTGATATTGTCTGTCTAGTGTTTCACTAAAAGCCCACTAGGTTGTGTTATGTTTTAATGTTTAGGCTTCAGTGCCACAATGAACGTTGAATCAACCACTCTAGCCTGCATATCAAGTCAGGAAATTAGCACGGAGCTGGAAAACTCTTGAAAATAAGGTGTGACCCTACTGAAGATAATTCTGGCTTCCAGGCTTTCATGGAGGATATATTAATTCATTAAATTATTCAAGCATGCTGAATACAAATGCTGACAGAGATTCAAAGGTTTGCTGTCTCCTATTAATCAGTTTATTATTCATATCATTCTTTCACTAGAGGCAGTAGAATATCTGTGATTAATATCTTATTTTTATTGTTCTTCTGAGCAATGTTCACTGGCTCTGAGGTACAGAACTTTGTTTTCTTTCACGTAATTGTGAGAAGAACAATACATTATTATCAAAACTTGATTTGATTGTGATTACAGAATGTCTCCTAATAACCGTGGTCATTATACCTAGTTCAGCCTGCGTTGGTGATATGAGGTGTCTGGCTCCCCTCAACCTGTTATGAGATGCAATGTCTCTGAAAATCACCCGACTTAAGATGAGTCTGAGCCACTTGTGAGTGATTCCCAACTACTTCACTGTTCTCTCCCCCAGTAGCCTTAATATTTTCCATCTATTGATTTGGTCTGAATGTCAGATCAAGAAGAACTGCTTTCTTCTCCACTTTGCTAAACATAAGGACCGATGAGAGAATTTTAGAATAGTCTTGGTTATCCAAGTAAGAAGGCATTGCATGTACTAACTGCTCTCATTGTGAAGCAAAACTGTCAGGCAGGTCATAATGACATCTCAGGTCATTTGCTTTTCTTTCTGGAGCATAAATTACGCAGGAGCACGTTTGAATTGATTTGGGGAAATCCGAGATTGGGAAGAGTCGTGTACAAATGACATAATACAGGTGTTTAAAGATTACTCTTAGTTAATGTTTTAAAAAGAAAAACAATATGTACTATAAAAAGGGGTAAGCAAACTAAATCTCAAGGAAAATGGACCTTGAGTATACAGAAGCATGTTTCATATACAGAATTAGCTACTCTTGGTTTCTTTATTTTTGTGTCTATAGTCCGTGGAATTAGCAAATAAGCATTTTTTTTTCTTTTTTGTTAATGTCCAGGTAGTTGTCGTGACACTGAGGTTCTCCCCCTTCACAGGGAACTGCACAGAACACCAGTCTTTGAAGTCACTCCTCCTATTCATGGGAGAAAGCCATCTCCCTTGGAAGCTTGGCTGAGCACAAATTATACTTGTTGGTTAAGGACCCTGCTGCCTTTATCTTCTATCCACTGCATTGTCATTGCCTGTTTATTTTTTTATCCATTTATTTATTTTTGATCTTCCCAAAGCTAATAAACAATCAATGAATTGGGTTGGGTGATTGCTTCACAGAAGTCATTGCCATCTTCCTTACCCCCATCTCAGAGTCTTAGCTGTCTTAATTCTATAAGGTGTAGCTCCCAGCTACAAACGGCCCCAGATATGGGGGAAAGAAAGTTATGAAACAAAAGTTTAGTTTTACAGCCAATGGCAAGTCAGCAGAGCAGTATAAGAGAAAGACACACAGCCAGTTTTTCACAACGGTGGTGGCTTTGTTCAAATTACCCAGTCTCTTTGGCACCCATTGTCCACTCCTTGTGTTTATTAGAATGGAAGTGGGGAGAACCAGGAAAGGAGCTAGCACTTGGGGACAGACCATAGTGTGATGGAATGTTCATAGGTTTTAAACTCGGGGAAAGTTTCAAATGTTGGCTCTGCCACTTATACCTTTGGGCAAGTTATTAAAACATTTTTTTTAACTATTAAATGAGAAAAAAATTTACTTGCTTTCGTTTGTTTAACGTTTTGGGGGAATCATGTAAAGTTTACAGAATAAAAAAGAATGGCAATAATTGAAGTTTCTGAATAGAATGTCCAGTGCTTGTTTTTATCTGTTATGTCAAAAATCAGTGGTTTTATTTCTGGGTTTTCAATCTAGCAGTACTGGTACTGCCTTTACACCAATACCATTCTGTTATTTTACTATAGCTTTGTAGTATAATTTTAAGTGAGGTTATGTTATGCCTCCAGATTTGATGTCTTTTTGCTTAAGATTGCTTTGGTTATTTGGACTCTTATGTATAGGATCATTTTTTTCTATAACATTGAAAAATGGCATTGATATTTTTGTTGGAATTATATTGAGTCTATAAATCACATTAGGCAGTGTAGACATCTCAGCAAGCCATGAGTGTGGGAGATTTTCCATTCATTTGTGTAATCTATGATTTCAGTTTCTTCTTGTAGAGATCTTCCTGCTCCTTCATTGAGCATATTCCTAGTTATTTTGTTCTCATTCCAGCTATTTTAAAATCAAGTACTGCATTCTTGATTTGATTCTTAGCTTGATCATTATTAGTAGTACATACAATACTCCTGAATTGTGTGCATTGATTTTGTAACCTGAGATTTAGTGGAATTTATGTATCAATTTTAGGAGTCAGTTAGTGAAGTCTTTAGGGTTTTCTAGATATAAATTCATATTGTTGGCAAACAGATGGTTTGAACTCTTCTTTCCAAATTTGGATATCCTTTCTTTCTTTCTCTTGCTGGATTGCTTAGGGAGTAGCCAGCATTATTTTAAATGTAAGGGTGACTTTGGGTGCCCTTGTTTATTGAAATTCTTAGGGGGAAGAAGTCTCCTGCATGTGGCTTTCTCACAGCCAACACTAGCTGAGGGATGGCTACTTGGTGAGGAATGAAAAAAGGATACCTATCTTTGCAATATATGAAAATTAACTGCAGTTGGATTAAACACCTGAATGTAATACCTAAACACATAAAAATAGGAAAGAAACCATATGGAAATCTCTTCTACACTATTGACCCAGGCAAATAATGAATAAGACCCTAAAGGCAAATATAACAACAAATTAAACAAATGGGGATTGATTAAAGTAAAAGGTTTTTGTAGAGCATGCAAAATAATCAACCGAGAAAATAGATACCTTCGCAATGGGAGAAAAGATTCATAAGCTACACATAGCATATCTGAAACCAGGCTAATGTCCAGGATCTACAAGGAACTCAAATACATCAGCAAGAGAAAACCTGAAAGTCTCATTAAAAAGTAAGCAGAAAACATCTACAGCATTTTTTCAAAAGAATATAGAAAAATGCCTAGCAGATATTTCCAAAAATGTTTACCATGATTAATCATCAGGGAAATGCAAACTAAAACCACAATGAGATACCATGTTACCCCTATTAGGACGGCCATTACTGAAGAGTTAATAAGCAATGGATGTTGGTATGGATAGGATAAAAAAGGAGTACTTACACTGTGTTGATGGGGCTATAAATCAGCACAATCTCTATGAAAAATAGCGTGAGAATCTTCCTCTATGAATTAAAAGTAGACCTAACATTTGATCCAAGAACATCAGTATTGGTTATCTACCCAATGGAAAAGAAGTCATTATATCAAAAAGGCGCCTCTACCCAAAAGTTTATTGTGGCACAATTCACAATTGGAAAGTTGTGAAATAAATCTATGTCCTCATAAATTAATGAGTAGGTAAACACACACACACACACACTCCCACCATCAAAATGAATGAAATGATGTCTTTTGTAGCAATTTGGATGAAACTGGAAAACATTATCCTAAGTATCTCAGGAATGGAAAAACAAACATCTCATGTTCTCACTACTAAGGGGGAGGTACATGATGGAGCTACATGGTCATAAGGAGGTATAAAAATATTGGAAACTAAGTATCGGGTACAATGTACACCATTCTGGTGACAGGCATGGTAAGAGGTGGCTCCTGTGGCTCATCAAGTAGGGTGCTCGCCCCATATACCAAAGGTGGCAGGTTCAAACCTGGCCTTGGCTGAACTCCAAAAAAAAAAAAAAAAAAAAAAACAGAAAAAGAAAAAAAATAGCCGGGCATTGTGACAGGCACCTGTAGTCCCAGCTACTAGGGAGGCTGAGGCAAGGCAATCGCCTAAGCCCAGGAGTTGGAGGTTGCTGTGAGCTGTGTGACGCCACGGCACTCTACCAAGGGCGACAAAGTAAGACTCTGTCTCTACAAAAAATAAATAAATAAATAAATAAATAAATAAATGCCCTGCCATCAGTATGGTGCAGTTCTTCTATAGAACAAGAATATTGTATGTACCCCCTAAGATTTTGAAACAAAAAATATAAAAAAAATTATTTTGTAATTGAAAAAATTTTAGTCCACATTCCATTTTCAAGGACACATGAAATTATATTCTTTGCATTTTCAACAGTTGGAAGGTATTGAAACATAATAAACATGTGTTTTGTGAACACGAGGGTGAATACCTAGTTCACAGTCGTTGTTCAGAGGTATACTGGGCTCTTGGTAAGATATCTTAACTCTCAATCTTTCCTGATAAGAGTGGGGAATCTAGTTTCAGCAAAATTGGAGAATGTAATTCATATTAAGGCTAGGAAAAGTCACAGTTGACTGACAGAGAATCCAGGAAAACTGGAAGGTATTTGAGTGTGGTCCTTTCTACAGCTCTCCAGGCTACAAATTTCACACAAAGTCGTCATAACACAGAGTAGACTGCCATTCATATAAACAGAGTATCGACTTATGCGGAAAGGTAGAATGACATTAAATGCATTCTGCTTTAGAAGGCATAGGCTGTGCAATATGTTTTAGAAGTATTTCTATTTAAATGGTTATCTTTAGTACTTGAACAGTTAAGCTTCAGTTATCTGTAAAATTAACATGTGTGTACAGATCATTCCCCATCAATGTGAGATTAATAGAACGATCTGCCCATTGTCACTACCAATCATTCTTCTGCTACCCCTGGGCATTTTTCTCTTACCAAACTATGCTACCATGATGAATATATTGTTTAAGGAAGGTTTCTTTTAGGGAAGATGGTAGGAAGGAGATGTATTTTAAAATTAGCGCAGGCCATCCTTGACCTGTTTCAGTCCATTCTTCCAACACTGTGCTTCACTACGATGTCAATGAAATTCCCAGGCTGAGCCTGGCATCAGCACCATTGTGTGTCTTTGTAATCTGAGCCAGACATCTGTGCATGCAGGGAGCAAGCCCCAGGGTAGGAAGGCTGGCATCCTTCCACCTAAATGACTGTTTAAGTAAAAGCAGTGCAGGCAGAAAGACAGGGGAGTCTGTTTTCTTTGTAATTGGTGTTGGCTTGAATGTATTCAATTCATAAATTGGCTCAAAGGCTCCTTATTTTCAGGGAGACAATGCTTTCACATAATGCAGCCATCAGCACAGAGCTGAGAGATACAGTAACGTTTTAACTATTTGAAAAGTCCAAACTTTTCTTTATAGTGGTTCATGCATACCACAGCTTTACCCTTCCCAGATGGATCAAGGTATCACCACACACACACACACACACACACACGCACACGCACACGCACATGCACACGACACATATAGTGTGTGGCAATTTCCTTGCTCTCTTGGCTATAAGCATCTTCCCATAAAAGTAAGTCCCTATTTCCTTGTGGTGGATCACAGAGTGAAGAAATTTATGGATCAGATGACAATATGAAAGAAAAACTATTTATTAAGAAAGTATTATAGATATATCTTACCATTGCTATGTATTAGAATGTGACATTTGTAACAAAGTAAAGGGTGACGATATTTCCTAAACATAGGAAGTAAATAGAAGGCTAGCTTCCATCATCATTCCTGAGAGCTACGTTAAGTGTTGCTGTAAACATTGGTCCAGGCTGGAACTGCCTGGTGGGAGGTTCTGTTGTGCTAGATTGTGGGGGGCATTTGCTGTCCAGTGCAGAGACAGACATGTGCCAGGGTTGTGTCCTGGCAGTGAGACTCGCCCTCTGTACATAGTTCTGTGGGTCAGCGCGGAGAGCAAGATTGTCTTCAGAGAATACTTACATCGGGGTACACTAGCCTCAAGCTGAGCCTCATTGCCAGTTTTGAGGAGCCTGTAAGGAAATGTCATCCACCTGACACTCCCAGACATTGGAACATTCAGGCTAAATGTGAGCAAATCCCCTCCATGGGGAAGCCCAGGAGGCATTTCCAGACAGCCTGTGCTCAATCGCCAGAGTTCATTTGATTTTTCTTTCTTTTTTCTTTTTTTTATTAAATCATAGCTGCATACATTGGTGCAATCAAGGGGTACAATGTGCTGGTTTCATATACAATCTGAAATGTTTTCATCAAACTGTTTACCATAGCCTTCATGGCATTTTCTTAGTTATTGTATGAAGACATTTGTATTCTGCATTTAGTAGGCATTTGATTTTCTTAATTGCTTGTCCTCACAAAGGGTTATAAAGTTATTAAATACCAACTTTAAATGTGAGGTTCCATTAGTATTTAAAATCACATAAGACTTTGATTTGTTTAGAAAGTGTGCATTAGACAAGTACTGTAATTTCAGTGGAACCCTGCATTTGGCAAGTGAAGAAACAGTCCGAGAACTTTAGTAACTTGTTGGGAGTTCTGACATTTCTTGGTTTAGTGTTTTTACTCCTAAAACATTTCTCAAAATCTAAATTTTCCTAGAATAATGTATATCACATATGTCCCAGGGTTTATCATCTTTACATCACCTTTTCCTTTTTATATGGGCTCTGTAGTGGACTGACCCCCACATAGACCCTCACTAGCTTCACTGGCACAAATTAAACCTGTTAACACATCCTCGGGGACTGGACAGTCAGGAATGGCTCTTGTCTGATGCCTGAAACTCCATGTGTCAGCTGAAGTCACTCTGCAGGGTACACACTCTTTTCTCCACCACTGTGGCAGCCTCTTGTTCTTGTCTGATGGTGTGCCTCTTCACCACTGGCTTTGCTCAGGATTCAATCTGAAGTCTAGATCGGCACTTTTCACTTAGTCCAAATGTTTCAATCATTAGGGTACAAAATATTTCCTGTGTTTTATGAAAAGGCAAAGAGAATGACCTCTAACAGGCCCCAAGAGTCCTGCCCAATAATGTTTATTTCATCTCTAAAATGTACAAATAAAAATCAAACCAGGAAACCCATGAAAGGAGATGATTAAATAAACCAGAGTAACAAATATTGCTAAAAGAAAGCCACTTATATAAGGAAGTACATCTGTGCGAATCTCTCCAACATATTACATCTCAGGAGTAGATGACCACATAATTCTTTTATATTAAAAGAATAGTAAGATCCCTTGCCCATAAAATGCAATATTTATGACTTGGGTGCTTTTCAATGCTTGCATGCATTATAAAAATCCAGAAAAAAATACAAACCAAGTTCAGAAAAGTGAATTCTTCTCAAAAAATAAGGAAGAAATTAAGTCTTGGGGAAGTTGATCAAGAGAACTTTTATTTAATGCATTTTTTTTCTACTGGAACTTATTAATAAAACCACTTAACTTGACTACCTATCTATTTTACTGAGCTCATGAGAATAAAAGAGAGAGTTGATGATAGCTATGAAGTAACAACCAATAAACCCTTGTCATGTTTGCCATCAGACATCCTGATAATCACCTACCTAATTTTAGAATTGGCTCTAAATTGGATGCAAACAAAAAATATTTTTGTCATCTAAGAATGATAACTTTTTTTATAAAGACATTAAGATGTCCTATAAAGAGCAAAATAACACTCTGCTTTGGATGAAATAAGAGAGCCATAAAGTTTGTGTCAATTTAAAACAGTATACAATTGTAAATTGCATGTGAACTTTATGGCCCCACTAATTATTCATTTTTCTGAAGCAGAGAAATGAGCCAGGTAGATTACGGGATCAATTATTACCATAGGTCTCTATTTTATGCTATTGATTTCCATGTTGGAGTAAGATAAGCAAGCATGACCTGCACCATGAATGGTATTGATGGGGTGCAGGTGTGGTGTGGGGACCAGAGTACGTCTGTGTGTGGCTGCGTGTCCTCCTGTGAGTCTGACATCTGTGTCCCTGTAGAAGGAATATTTACATTGACTAGGACCTGGAATTTAGGCCAAGATTTACTGGCATTAAGTGAGGTTTGAATTATTATTGTGGTATCAGTAAAATCAGTAGCAACAACACAAAAGAAATATAAAAACATACTTTAAACATAAGAGCCTGTGGTATTAATCAAATATTTCAGAGGCAGTGGAGATAACTATATTCTTCTCAGGATACAGCTGTCTTCAAATCCTATCTGTAGAAGATAGAATTTTGGTGATTTTCACATGTAAAATTCATTTGGTACGTGTAGAGGATGTTTGTGTTTTTCACAGAAGAATCATTTGGTCAATATCTCATTTAATTTTAATACATTTCATAAAATATAGTTTTCTGAGCACCATATTATTTACATGAATCTCTCTTTTTATCACCGATAACAGGTGGATGTTGATGAAATCATAGTCATCATCATGATCAAAGCTTGACTTAGTGGACCGTCAGCATTATGACAATCTCTCTTTTGCAGAATAAGGTAATACAGATTCATGTCAAACACATTTTATGATTAATATATTTCAAAAAAAAAGGAAGCAGAGTTTCTCACCATTTCTAATTTTGCTAATGTAGCGACAGGCTTTTATTAGCACATTTTCTATTTGCCAACACCCTGATCAAGGCTCCGGTTCCCTTTATATGGTGGAGAAAGCCAGTTACAATGTCATGATGGCATAAATGCTGTTACCACTGTTAACGAAGACTTCGCTAGTTAATTCATCTCCTTTCACAGCCTGGGATGGGGGCAGAGTGGCTGTGTTTAGACGTGCTTTAAAGTACAGGTTCCATAACAGTCTTTTAGTTCACACAATGTGATGAAAGATGATCTTACATAAAATACATTTGTGATCTGAAGAGTACATCCTCATTACGTTTTTAGATCTCCATTTCAAAGACATCATGCCTACTTTCCTCTCCTGAAGTCAGACCTCTCAAGTGCATCACCAACAGGCTGTCACGCGCTGGGTCATAAACTGCGTGCCGGTTGATTAGAGCAGATTAAAAGGCAACATGGGGACCCGCTCCCTGGAGGCTGGCCTTCTCACCACCACCTCTTACCCTTACCCGCGTGTGGCACCTCTCTCAGCACCCTTCCTCGTTTCTTTTAGACAATCTGTTACAAAACACCCCTGTAACTTCCTTCCCTTGGTGAGGCTTGTGAACTTGAGTCCTTTGTTTCACAAAAGGCTGACAAATTCTGCTTTCACTCACTCCTAACACAGTATTAACCAGTTAAACAAGAAGAGAAAAAGCTGGGCTTACAGGCTTCACCTAGATTTTATCTGCAAGTAGATCATTTCAAAGAATTTGAGCCTGATGATTTTGATGAAAACTCAGTTTATTTCCTAAATTGTTAGTCATCTGTTACAACTTAGGAGTCAACCTGTGGGGACACTTAGGATTGGGTCAAAAGCCTGAACAAAATGTTTTAGTATTCAAAGGAGGGTCTACAGAAAGCTCAGATCTCAGACGTTTGTTGACTTCCTCCAGACCTCAGCAGTGTCAGACACACCTTTCACAGACAGCAGCCGTCCTCACCTCCTCTGAGTTCAACCATTTTTAAAGAAAAGGACAGAAGAAAGTAAAAATTAAGTCACTGAGCAAGGACAGGGTATAAAACTAGGAGACATGCGGGTGAGGTTTCAATACAAAAATGGGAAGTGAACCTGTTAAAAGCAAAGACATTACTGAGAAAAACTAATCAAAGCTTGAAGACGAAGTGTAACAATCAAATGATCTTTAAAACACAGATAAATTTAAATAAAATGCTGGGAAATACTGATAGCACGACCCATATATAAAAATGCCATCAATTATGAAAAACATCTTGAAGATGTCGTATGTATATTAAAAGTAAGACAGCACATTAGAATGAAATATTTTTCCAACACCCAAATTATAGATTAAAAGACAGGTATAGATTTGAACTCTTCTTTCCTGAATGCACATTTTTCACAAATTATGGCAAGATTGAAGTGTGTGTATGTGTGTGGTGCATATTTTTCCAGATTACTTACAAATGGTAAGGAGAGAAACGGGGTGGGAGCAGGTGGTTGGCAATATTTTGGGAAAGTAGTTAATTTTGAAACAGCTGCTGACAATTTTCCTACAGTATTATTCATCATTTAAAAAAATTAAAATGATTGTAATTGCCCTGATGTGTCACATCATATGTGACTGACAAAAGGAAATGATGGTAGAAATGGGGACCAGGTCTACGTCCTAGGAGTAGATGCTCCTAATAAACCCTAGAGCCTCCGGATTCCACCGGATGGAGCCCAGGTGAGAAATAACATCAAGCAGAAGACCTGTGAGTGCCAGTGACCACCTGATCAGAGCTCATTTAGTGACTGTCATCACTTTGTAGCAACCATGCAGTTAATACCCAGTGTACTTGACATCTGCTATGTTAAATTAGTACTTGCAGAATTAACACCTGCTGTCAGCCACCCAGCATGAATGATGCTTTCTTCAGAATAAAGGGGAAATAGATTATTTCCCTAGGAATTTGTGTAAATTGTATTTTTGTGGATAGAGAATTTCTTGGAAAGATTTGGAGACTAGCAATCAAGATTCTTCATTTTCTGTAGTGTTAACATGGTGAGTGACTCCAATTCTCCTCCTGGCAGTCAGAAAAGACATCTCAAAACGAAGCTTAATATCATCTCATTCACCAGACGAGATACTGGAGGCAAAAGTGTTTTCCAAAGATTAAAAACCTATTCAGATGTAAAGTGGTGTATTGATTGCACAGTAATGATAATAATACTAATAATAAATATGTCATTTTAAATTATCATTTATTATTTATAAATTTTCTCATGGTACATTTACTTGTACTAGGGTACAGTACTTTTTATTCATATAAAACTCTATACCAATTTCTATTAATAATATACATAGTATTACTTTTGAGTGCTCTTAAAAACATTGTCAGTATTGATATAAAAACGTTTAATCATGTATGTTCACATGGGCATATATCATGAGCAAGTAACTTCTCCAATGTCAGTTTCCTTATACATGAAGCAACAATAATAGTATTATTATGCCATAATGGTAACTTGAGTGCATCTTTGTACAATTCTCGGTACTGTATTAATAGGATAACCCTTTCCCTAGCAAGCAAACACAAAACAGACAACATAAAACAAAACCAAAAAAACCTAACCTAACGCATCATTATACTAGCAAGATTTCTGTGCACCATAGCAAATAATAAACATGTAAGACTTAAAATGTGCCTTTGATTTTCTTATTTGTTTTGAGTCAGCAGAAATATTTTAAATATTATGGAAAATACTAACTATAAAACGAAATTTCTGATTTTGCAATGCATAAAATAGCACTAGGATGGGGTTTTATTATTTTCTACAATTATTTTTTTTTATTAAATCATAGCTGTGTACATTAATGCAATCATGGGGTACAATGTGCTGGTTTTATATACCATTTTAAATATTTTCATCAAACTGGTTAACATAGCCTTCACTGCCTTTTCTTAGTTATTTTGTTAAAACAGTTATATTTCACCCTTAGTAAATTTAACATGTACCCTTGTAAAATGCACCTTAGGTGTGGTCCCACCAATTATCCTCTGTCCACCCACCCTCCCCGCTCATCTCGCCTCTTCCTATCTCCTCTTTCCCCTTGTTCTTGGGCTATATTTGGGTTATAGCTTTCATATGAAAGATATAAATTGATTTCATAGTAGGGCTGAGTACATTGGATACTTTTTCTTCCATTCTTTTTTTTTTCCTTTTTTCTTCTTATTTATAGAGGTAGAGTCTAACCTTGTCACCCTCCGTGGAGTGTTGTGGTGTCATACACTCACAGCAACCTCCAAATCCTGGGCTTAGGAGACTCTTGCCTCAGCCTCCTGAGTTTTTCTTCCATTCTTGACATACTTTACTAAGAAGAATGTGTTCCAGCTCTTTCCATGTAAACATGAAAGATGTAAAATCTCCATCTTTCTTTAAGGCTGCATAATATTCCATGGTGTACATGTACCACAATTTATTAATCCATTCATGGGTCGATGGGCACTTGGACTTCTTCCATGACTTAGCGATTATGAACTTGGATCCAATAAACATTCTGGTGCAAATGTCTTTGTTATAAAGTGATTTTTGGTCTCCTGGATGTATACCTACTAGAGGAATTGAAGGATCGAATTTCAGTTCTATTTCTAGATCCTTAAGGATCTCCAAACATCTTTGCAAAAAGAATGTATTAGTTTGCATTCCCACCAGCAGTGCAGAAGTATTCTTTTTCCTCCACTTCTGCGCCATTTCTGGTTTTGGGATTTTGTGATGTGGGCTACTCTTACTCGTGTTAGATGATATCTCAAAGTGGTTTTGACTTGCATTTCTCTGATTAAGGATGATGAGCATTTTTTTCATGTGTCTGTAGGCCGTGCACCTGTCTTCTTCAGAGAAGTTTCTCTTTAAGTCCCTTGACCATCCTGAGATGGGGTCTCTTGTTCTTTCCTTGCTAATACATTTAAGTTCTCTGTGGATTCTTGTTATTGAACCTTTGTTGGAGAAATAACCTGCACATATCTTCTCCCATTCTGAGGGCTGTCTGCTTGCTTTACTTCCTGCATTTTTGGCTGTGCGGTACTGTCACAAAAACAGAGAGGTAGACATATGGAACATAATAGAGAACCAAGAGATGAATCCAGCTACTTCACATTATTTGATCTTCAATAAGCCAATTAAAAACATTCAGTGGGGAAAAGATTCCATATTTAACAAATGGTGCTGGGATGGGGTTTTATCATTTTCTATAATTCTTTTTTTAATTAAGTCATAGCTGTGTACATTCATGCAATCATGGGGTACAATGGCGATTTGTAGAAGACTGAAACTGGACCCCCACCTCTCACCATTAACTAAGATAGACTCTCACTGGATTAAAGATTTAAACTTAAGACATGAAACTATAAAAATACTAGAAAAAAAGTACAGGGAAAACATTTGAAATAAGCCTGGGTGAATAAGTTATGGGGGGAATAACATTTGGGCAATTGAAGCAACACCAAAAATACATTACTGGGATCTGATTAAACATTTTCTGTAATTCAAGGACCATTAAGTAAATATTTTCAAGAAGAGAAATAATAAAGGAGCAAAGTTAGGGAACATTTGCTTGAGGGACAATGTAAGACAGATTTTATGAACCTAGAATTTGGGCGGCTCCTGTGGCTCAAAGGAATAGGCTGCCAACCCCATATGCTGGAGGTGGTGTCCAAAATGTGCAAAAAGAAAAAAAAAAGAACCTAGAATTGGAGTAAGAAACCTCTAGAAAAGTTGTTTGCAACCAGTGTGGCAAGAAAATTTTCAAAGATCATTAATTAAATTATTTTCAAAAGAAGTTCAAAGCACAGTAAGTATATCCATTTTTTTTTTATTATTTGTTTTGATCAACATGATTTAAATGTCCCATGGAAGTTTAACTACAAGTTCAAGGGTGCCCTGAGATAAAATTTTGAAAATGTTGTAGAGAGTAACTTTATCTTTCTGTACCTCATTTTCTTTATGTATAAAATGGAAGATGGCATAACAATATATGTGATATAAGGTTGATATTAGGGGTAAGTTTGGAACAATGACTAGCACATGGTGAACATTCCCAGGAGGTTCAGTGCGTAATGGAATAGTGAGGAATTGAGAAAGGGCATATCAACAACTTTAACCTGGGTCGGGACTTTGTGAAATTACAATTCCAATCCACAGACTCCAAGGGGTAGGTGATTCCACGTGAAAAAAACAGTGTGAACGTAAGCAGAGTTGGAAAGTGCTGACCATCTGAATACTGTGATTAATGGTAATGGAAAGTGCGGCTGGTGCAGAGTGGGCTGTCTGCACAGAGCTCTCACAAACCGGAATCGGAAGCAAGCGTTATGTTCTGTCAGTGATAAGAGCCATCGTTAGGATGAAATGCCACTTGTTTTCATTGTGATCAGTAACCAAGAAAAAGTTGATGTGCAAATGGAATGAATTTTTTAAGAAGAGGCCATTATAATAAAGAGGGTTGTCACATGTCACTTCTGACACTTCTTGCCAGGCCCAGCCTAACTAGGTTCCGGACGCGGACCCTTGAGTTACCTTGCTCAGGTTCAGTTTCTCTTAGGTGCCCGAGGGCTGTCTACTTTAGCTGGAGAGAGAGAAAGAGAGCAAAGCAGTCTCCTTAGAAAGGCAGATCTTAGTGTTTGGCAGAGCTTAGTGATCTTCAGCAGAGACACCATGCTGGCGTTCTGCAGGCAGGAGAAGAGACAGAGTCAGAGTAAGGGGTCCGTGACAGAATGCGCATGCTCCCGACTGCCTTCTCCTCCAGCCTAATATAAGGCTGATCTCGTGCCTCTCAACAGCACAGGTGTAGAGAATGCCAATTCACCACTGCTCTCATCTCGGGAGCTCTCATGCTTGTTAGGAGAGCTAAATCCTTCTCCATGCCCGTTCCACCCAGGTGTTCCATTATTGAGCTACACAGGTATTTCTTATAACTCTCACTCCTAGCCAGAGGCTATATGGGCTGCAACAAGGGTCACAGAAAATAGGACAATGATAGTAATTGTTCTCACCCACCTGTCAGGAGAGCTTTCTTACTGATTATCCTAAGACAATTACATGTAAACCATGCAGTCCCTAGAACGACAAATTTAAACTCATTTGCCTTTTCTTATCTGAGACTCAGGTTTTAAATTACTTTTTTGGCCGGGGCTGGGTTTGAACCTGCCACCTCCAGCATATGGGGCCGAAGCCCTACTCTGTTGAGCCACTGGTGCCGCCCCCCAGGTAGTAAATTTTAACTGACACTTCCAGAGTGTTGACTATGGGTAGAATTCTCGATCAGAGACTTATTGTACTATCATGTGACGGTTACAGCAATGATATCAAACTGGGGGAAACAGTTTCAGTACCGTTAATAATCTTAATTGTCTCTGCAAAACACCAATTTAAGAACATTCTGATTGTAAATGTATCTTCAGGGTTGAAGAGAAACAAGTTTTTGGAATTCAGTCAAATACAATCATTTTAAGGCTGGGATCAATAACATTTCCCCCCCCCCCCCACTGGGCATCAGAAACCTAGAAATCGATAGAAGACTAGGTAGGCATTTTTTTTTTCCTTAAAGCTGAGTGAGGAAAAAAAGATAAATTAAAAATTAATTCAGTAAATGTTAATAGAAGTCATCGTGCCTTTGAAAAATGACAAAACTTCCTGTCCAAATTTGCCTCTGTAACCCGTTTAGAGAGAAGGCATTGTACGACATGAAGAAGCAGGATTCTGTCCACAGGACAGTGGTGCTTATGAAAGTCTACACCTTCCTCTGACTGTGGGTATAGGTTTTGTTTCCAGGGGGAGACAGAACATACATTTTTATTTTATTTATTTATTTTGAGACAGAATCTCACTATGTGGCCCCAGGCTAGAGTGCCCTGGCATCATAGCCCACAGCATCCTCAAACTCTTGGACTCAAGCAAGCCTCTTGAGTCTCCTTCCCTAGTAGACGGGATTAAGGGGCCAGACATAAACTCCAGCCAGTTTTTCTATTTTTAGTAGAGACGGGATCTCCTTCCTTCTCAGCCTGGTCTCAAACTCCTGAGTTTAGGCGATCCATCTGCCTCAGCTTCCCAGAGTGTTAGGATTACACTGAACCCTCTAGTATATACGTTTTTTAGAAGAAAAGTGATTTTATTCAACTTTGAGGTACATTGGGGCATAGTCAGTACTCGACGGGAGATCTTTAGTAGTAGACCACAGCATGGCTTGAATTTTTTGAAATGCTATTTTAAGAATTGTTATACTTGGAGAAAATTTAGAATCACAGAAATGTCCTGGTGCAGCACCCCAAATTTATTAGCACAGAATATGGGGAGCACCCTTGTGAGATCCCCAGATAATTACAGTATTTTACAGAGGTCTGAAGTGCTGGACTATCATCAAATGAAAAGCATATAAAATGCCAGAGTGACCACTGTGCCCACGAACCCCACAGCTACTCTCAATCTTAATTAGGATCAATTCAAAATTCTTACCGTAGTCTACAAAGCCCTTTGTCACCTGGTCCTTTCATCAACTTTCTATTCTCATCTCCTCTTCCCAGGGTCAGCTTCACAGGCATGTGACCTGTTCAGACACACAGCTTGTGTTTGGCATAAAGCTCTGCTGCCTCTTAAAATTCTTAATAACTTTGTCCTTCAACATGGATTGTGCGATTTGTCAGTGAAATCCAGCGGACAATGGAGCAAGCAAGGCGATTCACACAAGAGCGCACTGTTCCTGGCCAGGCCAATCTCACGTAGCCTCTGCAATGACCCATGAACTTGGGACCTTGGGGGATGCGTGGTGCATGGATCTTAGTGATATTCAAAGAGGAGAGAGGGCAAGTGTGTCATATCTAGGACTGAGTTACCAACGGGGTGCTGAAAAGCCTGAGAAGCAACTCCATATTCGACTAAAACGTACTCGGACAGGAGAAAGAAGGCAATGGTGTTCTGAGAAACAACAAATCTTCCACGCTTCTTCCTTATGTTGACACATAAACACCGTTCTGTTAGCCAGCCACTGATGCTGGAAATCACCATAGAGAAGGCATTGGACAGCGAGGACAATTCATCTTTCCTTAGCCGTAAGTTTTTAGAGGAGTTGGAGAATGTAAGTATCAAGTTAGTAATATAAGAGCAATGAGTTTAGGGTGGTGCCTGTAGCTCAAGGAGTAGGACACCAGCCCCATACACCAGAGGTGGCAGGTTCAATCCTGGCACTGGCCAAAAACTGCAAAAAAAAAAGCAACAAGTTTACAATTAAGGTACCCTTGTACAATATATGAAGTCAGCACATTGTGCCCCATGATTGCACTAATGTACTCAGCTATGATTTAACAAAAATTAAAAAAAAAACAGTTAAATTAATGCCAACAATTTAGAGATTTAATTTTTCTTTCTTTGGGAGAGTAGAAAGGAAATTAAAACACCATGACAAGTCAAAGGACAGGGAAAATCTTTACATTGAAGTTTCCGTAGCAGCCTTATTTTCCTCCTTTTGAACAAGGGCTGCGACATTTTAGTTTTTCAATGAGTTCCCCCCACCCACCACAAATTAGATCGCCAGCCCTAACTATTCCTTTCCACTACCTGCCTTTTCTTCAGGCACACTTGCTTCCTTGTTTTTACTTGAACACGACACGGTCCCCGTTTTTACCCAAACCTGCCAGGATCCCTTCCATTTCCAGACCTTGCCTACTGCTCCTTGGCAGGACTTTTTCCAGACGACCCTATGCCCGGCTTCTTAACTTCCCTCACACTATTTCTCCAATAACACTTCTCATTATATTTTTCTCTGAACACATTATTAAGCATAATCTCTCTTAGTAAGAGTATTCTTGATTCTTTTTTTGCTCTGAAGTTTGATGGTACTTATCCCCATCTAACTTACTATGTGTTTTATTTAATTAATGTGCTTATTATTTGCTTGCCTCATAAATAGTTGAGAGAATGAATCAATTATTATCCAGAAACAAAGGTCTGGGGAGATACAGGATAAATTATTCATGACTTTTCCCTACGGAAAATATTATTTTAACCAAATGACAAATTTTAAGTCTCCTGCCTTTTGAGTTAGTATTCCAAATGAGATTGAACTTGGTGGTCAAATGGGATCTGAGCCTTAGTATAAAATATTAATTTCTGTGGCAAAGTAATAGATATATATGTTACTTATGTAATAAAACTTAATTACAACAAATATAATTAAGATTGTAGTTTTGTTCATTGTGAATTCTCAACCACCATAAAGGCTTTAGATTTACTTTTTTAGTTTTTACTTCAAACTAGTGAGCAATAAGAATTCTGAGTGGCAAATGGCAGGTGTTCATTCTAATTTAACAAAGCAGGTGTCAGATATTGTTTACTGGGGCTAACTGCTACTCCTTCTGGAAAAGGCCTTACTTTGGGGTCTCTCCTAATTAATAACATCTAGCCATCATCTGTCAACTTCGTCTCTATGTGACAGCGAAACCTTCAGGGAACATGACTTGGGCAATATTTTCAGATAAAGAAAGGGAAAAAAGATTGCCATTCATTATTTAAAGACAATTATTTCACTTCTGTCAAAATTATAGCTGCTTACTATAATTCACTTCTTCTGGAAAAATATTATACAAAATCTCAGACCTGTACAATGTAATAAGTTAATTAAACCCCAAAGATGGTACATAAAAGAGCTGAAAAATGCAGTTAGGTTAGAAATTCCATGTCTTTCATTACCGATTCCTATCCACCTTCAAATAACTATACATAACCATGTGTACTGAGAACACCCAAAGAAACATGGGCAGGTCAAGTGTGTGACATAATAACCACTTGTGTGCACTAGAATAGAGAATTTCCTAACATTCAAACTACAAGATAAAATTGATTTCTAGGTAACTGATTCATATAGGCCACAACTTTGTAGTCACTTCCATGTGATTTTGGTTTTTTAAAAAATGACATATTACTATGATTTGTGTTGTAACAACAGAGCCTTGCACTTCACCTTCACAGGGTAAAATGTGGTTAACGGTACAATTTTTATCTACAGTGGTGTCAGAAAGTTAGTGAGCTTTATAGTTGTATTTTGTGCTGAAGAATGTTATAAGAAGTAACATTTATTTAATAGGAATGATGCTTTTATCAATTTTGATAGTCAACACTTTGTTTATTCTTTTCTTTCTTTTTTTTCTTGTTTTATTAAATCATAGCTGCATACATTAATGCAATCATGGGGTAAAATGCGTTGGTTTAATACACAATCTGAAATATTTTCATTAAACTGTTTAACATAGCCTTCTTGGCACTTTCTAAGTTACTGTGTTAAGACATTTATATTCACACCTATGATGCATCTTAGAAGGGTACAGGCAAAATTTACTAAATGCTTATTCTTTTCAAGATATGCAGCTGTATTATGTGCACTTGCTTAAATACATAAAGCCCAGGTGTTCAGTTCAGGGTGGGGAACCCATACCCCTGGGGCCCATGTGGACTTTAAATCCTTTGACTGAATGTGAACTTCTCAGAACATATAAATTCATTAAAAGGATTTGTTATGTAAAATTTGGATTCAGTCTCAGGCTCACACTTGAATTGGGAATCTGGAGGCTACAGGTCCCCACCAACAGTTCACATAAATTTGGTTCTTTATTTGTTGTTGGGGGAGGTATTAGCAATACCTGTGATGATTGACATGCATAGGGAGATAAACCAAATGAATGTGTTCTCAGCCATGTTGGGTAAATTTAATAGAAATATTTTCTTTCAAGTCAATGAATATTTATTTGAAACAGGACAGTATATTTAACCACCTTACTATTTATTATTCCATGATCTCATAAATTTGATATTTACTTAGGTTTTCTTTTCTCTCTCTCTTTTTTTTTGGGGGGGGGCAGAGCTGGGTTTGAACCCGCCACCTCCTGCATATAGGGCCAGCACCCTACTCCTCTGAGTCACAGGCACTGCCCTATTTAAGTTCTCTTGTTGTAAAGCTATAGTAGCAGAAATCACATATACAAAGTCAAAGTCACTATTCCATGGAAGCTAAGCTGTTAGAAAACATGATTATTCACCCTCAGCAACAAGCACAGGATCTACACACAGTAGGTTATTTCAAGAATTTGAATGAATTCTGAATTTATTCAAACACTTTTTAGAAATTGGTAAAGTCATGCTATATTTTATTTTCAAATTTGACTAACCCCCTAAGGGAAATTTGAGGATGAAATAACACCAACAAGTAATCAATTTGATTCTAGAAATTAACTAAACACAATCTAAAATTTTAAATTTTAGGTATTTAAGCAGATTTTCATTTCAATTGGATATTTAAGTGTACATTGCCTTTGTTATCTGGCTTTTACATTGTTGAGTGAACTTGGGGACTCTCCATACTTCCTTCCAAAAAGGTCATATTAGTTTGCAGTCCCACCAGCAGTGTAAAAGTGTTCCCTTCTCTCCACATCCACGCCAGCATCTGCAGCTTTGAGACTTTGTGATGTGGGACATTATCACTGGCCTTAGGTGATATCTTAGGGAGTTTTGATTTGCATTTCTCTGATGATGAGGGACAATGAGCAATTTTTCATATATTTGTTAGCCATTCTCCTGTCTTTGTTAGAGAAGGCTCTATTCATCTCTTTTGCCCAGAGATATGTGGCATTGTAGGGACTTTTTTCTTGAATGACTGTGAAGAAAACACTCAAAGATATCGACCTTGGAAAGATTTTATGAAGAAGAATACCCTGGCAATTGCAACAACAATAAAAATAAACAAATGACACTTAATTATAATGAAAAGCTTCTGTACAGCAAAGGAAACAACAAGCAAAGGAAACAGACAACCTTCAGAATGGGAAAAGATATTTTCATATATTAAATCAGACAGAAGCTTGATAGGACCATTTTTATAAACAGTGTCAATCAAAAGAGAAGGAAATCCCATGTATAAATTCAAGAAAAAAAATAAGAAATTGAGTTTTAGCAGACCTACATCTAATTTAGTCCACTAGTAATTAATATCAGTAACTGCCTTTGGTGTAAATAAGGAAAAACTTGTTCCATTGTTAATTGCAGAGAGTAAAGTGTAGATGTAAATAAATTACAAAGACCATGATATTAATCAAAATGTACTATCATCAGGTAAATAAACATTCAGCCTTTTGCATCTGTGAAACAAAAGCTATGAAATCACATGTAATTGGTTTTGAAAACAGAAAATCTCTGAATTCATAATTTTTAATTTATTTTTATTTATTTATTTATTTTTGCAGTTTTGGGCCGGGGCTGGATTTGAACCCACCACCTCCAGCATATGGGGCTGGTGTCCCATTCCTTTGAACCACAGGCACCACCCATAAATACATAATTTTTAAATGATAGAATATCTCAAATATCTGGTATAATTATGCTTCATTGTTTATTATTTGTAGCATTACCTA
Organism: Arctocebus calabarensis; assembly: GCA_963573935.1. Taxonomy (NCBI): domain Eukaryota; kingdom Metazoa; phylum Chordata; class Mammalia; order Primates; family Lorisidae; genus Arctocebus; species Arctocebus calabarensis. Next base: position 25,506 of record CAUYON010193046.1, read on the forward strand.
ACAGTTAACTTTCTAAACTTTATTAATTTGCATGTTTTGAAGAATAAATAGGGATCTAGTGAAATGTGCATAATCTAAATAAAATTTTGATAGCTTGTTAAACAGAACCCCATTTTTATATAAACAATCAAAAAAAGACATAATGGTTATAAAATTGCATTTGCTTTTGACAAAGTTATTTACTTTTAACAAATTCAGAATGAATTTAAGAAATAATTCTAGGAAATTCTGTATCAAAAATTACTTTGAAGGTAAATCTCCTTTTAAGTGTTCTTATCACTATAAAATATTTTTATAAAGAAAAAAATGCAAATCACATTGAGATCCAATAATCTACTAACTACATCAATCAATAACTCCAGACTGTTTTTTTCTAATAAGAGAACAAAGTATACTACTCTATGAAAGTAGTTCAGTACCTAAGTTTGCAAAGGTGTAATTTTATTCTGTTTTTTCTTCTTCTTCACGATAATGGTACAGTTATCTTTAGTCATCAAACATTAGAACTACTTATTTGAATCAGCTGATTATAATAAGATTGAGTACTTCATATTTGACATTAAATAGCCAATCCATTTTATTATAAAGATCCTGCCTTAGGTTCCCTTGTAGTTATTAAAATTTAACTTGTCTTGTAATTTAGGAAATGAAGGATCTGTTTAAATAGTTGTAATAATTTTAAGTGACTGTGTTTGACAAGCAGTTCTTCTCCACTTTCAATTAGTCCCTGATGTAGATAGCCAGATCTGATCATTCAAAAGTGGTTTTTTAACCTGAATTATTTGGTTTGCTTTGATACCTTGGCCAAGTTAATTGGAAAGTAGCCAAATATCCACTTCATGCTGTGCTGGTGCAGACAGAGCAATAAACATCTGATATACCAAATGGTCTTATGGATAAACATGAAGAAAACAAGACAATTTCCTGCCTTGTTTATCTTCAGTCCCTCAAATAAAACATGGCCTCACGAATCTGGTGTCCCATTGGGGTTATCATGTCATCTGTGTCTTTGGAAAAACTAAGCTGACGAGTTGATGACTTACAATAATAACTCCACGCAAACGATTTATAAATTCTATGAGAAAATAACAAATAAATGTTTAAACCTTAGAAATGTATACCTTACCACTTAGAATTAATATATTTGTTTATCTGAACTTAGTTCCTTCTTTATAGCCCCAAATTTGGGTATTGGATAACTCTTCTAGATTATCCACATTTCCAGAAACTATGTTATTTTTATCATTTATGTTTCAACTGGTAGTAAAATACTACTCACTGTTCAGTATTCTAAAAAAATGCATTTTACACAGTAATTGTATTTTGCCTTTATGAGGCTTTTTAGGTAACTTAAAGTTGCCTTTGATTTTATTATTATTTATTTTATGAAGATTTTCACTACACACTATAATTCTATTAGCTAAATTAGTAAATTTAGATAAATAGATATGTTTTTTTGTTCATTTAAAGGGTTTATAATAATAACAAATTGTTAAAAAATATAAAACTTGATGAGTGTGTTCATGATTTTATGATACCTATTTTTGTTTTTATAAAACAAAATTCAAATTGACTATATCTAAATTTTGTCATTTATTTTCTTAAATAAAATAAAAACATTTGGCTCCTGTGAAGTTGGCTGCAAAATTGAATCTTAGAAATATTGTTTGGGATCTTTTCCCATTGGACGAGACTGTATAGGAATCTGGGAAGGATAGAGCCTAGAAACCAAGTAAAATAATTGTCTCAAAACTTCAGTCCATAATGACCACTGGGTATTCAACTGGTCCTTGACCTTACCCCGTACAAGCTGATCCCCAATTCAGCCACAATTCTCTTTTGCCTTGCCATTAACATGACTCAGTAGTCCACTCTGATACTTTAGATTCTTTCTTCTGGAAATCAGATCATAGTTTACTTATTTAACCTACTGAAGGGCATACATATCAAGTCCGTGAAATAATACTCATAAAGCCTTCTGAATTCCATGTCAGGTGAGATAATGGTTCCCTAGCTGAGGTTTGGGGAATGAGGTGAAATGGAACTCACATCCCATCAGTAGCTTCTGCCAATCCAACTCTTCACACCTGAACATATTTGAGTCAAATTTCTGTTTTTCTTCTTAATGGAAATTGCTCTGGGTCTTGGCCTTATTTTGACATTTTGGTCTAGTGGGATATCTTACATTTCATTTGGTGTTTACTACTAATCATCTCAACTGAAACTTTCATATTAATATTCTGTGCTTCATTTTCTTCTGTGAAATAGCAAAATAAGTTTTAAACATCCAACCTGAAAAAGCAACTTAGTATTATTGGGATAATTAAATGAGCTATTTCAATTTCATGCTTAGAAGTATTGTTGGCACATAGTAAGGTATTTTCATAAATTAGAGTCTTCCTCCAAATGCATGAAAACTCCCTGTGATAATTAATATGCAAAGGACCAACAGCCTGGAAGAGTAGAATGGGTGAACTATAAAGCAGAAAACATTCCTCTCTATCTTTCTAATCTTATTCAATACAGATACTAAACTCTCCCTTTTTTTAATTAAGCACAGTATTTTTACACATCCATGGGGCACACGTGATCTGTAGCTACACACATACAACATGGAATGATCACGTCAGAGCACTTGTGCTCTCTACCACTTCCCACATTCATCATTTCTACGTTTGAGGAACATTTCAGGTTCCCCTTGTTGCTACTTTAAAATGTACAATGCATTGTGGTTAGCAATAGTCACCCTAGTTTGCTATCAAACAATATAACTTATTCCATCTCACTGTATATTTGTAACCATAGTTACCTCTCTTATCACCCCCACCCCGTGCACACCCTGACTTGTCTGCTGGTTTCTATCATTCTACTTCTACTTCCAGGAGCTCAACTGTTTCACCTCCTTCCAGTGAGTGGGCAGATGGGGTATTTGTCTTTCTGCACCTGGCTCATTCCACTGAAGATGATGCCTCCAGGTCCATCTATGATGCGTGCATGATGTGACTTATTCCTTCCCCAGGCTGAGTAGTGGTGTCTCTGTGCATATGTATACATACAACCTTTGGTAGCCATCAATTGGCTTTAAGTACATAGATTTATTTCTGGGTTCATGATTCGGTTCCATTGGTCTGTGTCTCTGAATTTATACCAATACCACACACTCCGGGTTACCTATAACCTTGTTACATGTTCTGAAGTCAGGTAGTGTGATGCCTTCACTTTCCCCCCACCCCCAGGATTGCTTTGCTACATCAGCTATTTTTTTTTTTTTTTTTTTTTTTTGAGACAGAGCCTCAAGCTGTCACCTGGGTAGAGTGCTGTGGCATTACAGCTCACAGCAACCTCCAATTCCTGGGCTCAAGTGAGTCTCCTGCCTCTGCCTCCCAAGTAGCTGGGACTACAGGCGCCCGCCACAATGCCCAGCTATTTTTGTTTGGGTTGCAGCCGTCATTGTTGGTTGGTGGGCCC
>CAUYON010193047.1:0-29024 GCA_963573935.1 Arctocebus calabarensis
TTTTTGAGACAGAGCCTCAAGCTGTCACCCTGGATAGAGTGCTGTGGCATCACAGCTCACAACAACCTCCAATTCCTGGGCTCAAGCGAGTCTCTTGCCTCTGTCTCCCAAGTAGCTGGGACTGCAGGCGCCCGCCACAACACCTGGCCATTTTTTTGGTTGCAGCCATCATCGTTGTTTGGTGGGTCCGGGTTGGATTTGAACCCACTAGCTAAGGTGTACGTGGCTGGCGCCTTAGATCGCTGAGCCACAGGCGCCGAGCCACTGTAAAGGTTCTTGATGGGGAGCCCAGGCGACCCAGGTTGTGAGGTGCATGGATGCAGATGAGTCATGAGTCTCTAACTAATGAAATCAACCACCTAAGCAATGCCCAGGGTCCTGCTGGGTTGGGCAACATAATTTTCTGGGTACATTTTTCTGATGTAAAGTGATGAAAATGAAATTAACTCTCTGAGTACAGCTTGTCCTTTGATGGGATATGGGTTAGGTTTGCTTGGTAAGGTCCTTCTGGCAATGAGAGGAAGATGAAAAAACACAGCCAGCCAATCTTACGCGTGCTTCAAATTTGTTCTTTCTCAGCTATTTGGTCTTCATCCTACCCAAAATTGGCTGTGACAGCTGAGACAACTGATATTTTAATCATTTTATGATCACAGAGAGAAAACTTACCCGCTTCCATCCTGGTGTCAACATCGGCATTGACTTTGGATGCAGAACTTTCATCTGTCACACAGTTTTTCATTGCCTTCTCCCTAGAGCTGCCACATAGAATAATTCATTTAAAACTCCAAAGAAGGCTTCTGAGATCACCAGTAAATGCCGTTTAGAAAACAGTTCATGGTGATCACGTTTCTTCTTCAAATGCTCTAAAATATACTAATTTAATTCCATTTCACAAATATTTCAGTGAAAGCCATACTTTCAAAAAAGCCCATATTTATGCCAGGAAATACATGAGAAGGACACTAGAGTTCAGCCTTTAAAGTGTAAAAACTACAAAATTCAGAACTTATTCTGTTTCTGACATAAACTTAGGCCTGAGGTAGTAAGATAATTTCTTTTGTTAGAACATTTCATAGTTAGCACACAGACGGAAAGGTTCTGCTGCCAAGAATTACACCACAAACGATAGCCATTAGTTATAAAAACAGACAAGAGGCTGGGCGTGGTGGCTCATGGCTGTAATCCTAGCACTCTGGGAGGCCAAGGCCGGAAGATTGCATAAGGCCAGGAGTTTGAGACCAGCCTGAACAAGCATGAGACACACCTCTCCATCTCTACCAAAAATAAACAAAAATTAACCAAGTCTGGTGGCACACGCCTGCAGTCCCAGCTACTTGGGAGGCTAAGGCAGGAAGATCACTAAAGTCTAGGAGTTTGAGGTTGCAGTAAGCTATTATCACACCATTGCATTCTATGCAGGGTGACATAGCAAAAGGCTGTTTCAAACAATTAAATTAAATTTAAAAAAAAATCAGACAAGAAAGGCAAGTATCTGTATTTGATGGAGGTAGGTACCTTGGGAAGTACCATAGATATAGATGTGTAGACTACATGGCAGGTTCTTTACAATCACTGATTTAATCATAAGGCCCCCCTTTACTTATTTATTATATTCATTGTATAGGCAGGGGAACTGAGACTCAGGGAAAAAAAACCTCACCCAAGGTTAGAGAGTTCGTAAGACATTAAGGTTAACACTGAGTACCTGAGTAACATTTTCTCTCTGGTGTTCCAATCAATATATGGAAATCAAACAGATAAATGATGGAATTAATTTGCCTTACTGGAAAGTTTATTCATCCAGTTATACACTCATTCCATCTCTGCATTTCTATAGTAAACAGGGTACCCCAATGTATTTAAAATAGGTAGTAATCTACAAAATATTTGCACAAATAATTTTTTCTCTTTCTTTCTTTTTTTTTTTTGTAGAGACAGAGTCTCACTTTATCGCCCTCGGTAGAGTGCCGTGGCATCACGCAGCTCACAGCAACCTCTAGCTCCTGGGCTTAGGCGATTCTCTTGCCTCAGCCTCCCAAGCAGCTGGGACTACAGGCACCCTCCACAACGCCTGGCTATTTTTCTGTTTTTTGCAGTTTGGCCGAGGTTGGGTTTGAACCTACCACCTTCGGTATATGGGGCCAGTGCCCTACCCGATGAGCCACAGGTGCCGCCCTCTACAAATAATTTTTTAGAAACATTTCATTCTGTCTATAGCAGAATTTTATTCTATGTACATTAACCTCAATAAACCTGATTTTTAAAAATAGGGAACTAAGAAAAAAACAGGAAACTAAGGATGTTCTCTGAAGGCTACACTATAAATTAAATAATAGATCAGAGCAGAAAGAGTCAATTACTGGAAAAGAGAAGGATCCTAGGCCAACAGGATCTCTGATTTCATTCGTTCACTACTCAAAAATTACTTCTTAGCACCTGTGTTCCAAATGCTTTTCTAGGCACTAGGGATAATGTAATAAATAAGACCAACAATATTCTTGTTTTCTTGGAGCTTATGTTCTAGTGGTGGGGAGAAAGGCAATAAAAAAGCAAGCAAGCAAACAGAAGACTTATTCTAGAGAAGACTATAAAAGTGTTGCGGGGATATGTTTGTGATATCTTGTTAAATTTAAAGTGGTATGTATAGAAAGAAAATTACTGTAAACATTATTTTGTATGTTAGTATATATACACACATATTATTATAGATACAACACACACACCAAAGACTAAAAGGACACTTATAATTAGTGTTTCTTTCTGGGTGGTGTGAGTTATTTTATTTCTTGTTTTTTTTTCTGGACTTTCCAAATTCTCAGCAGTTAAGTATGTCTTACTTTTGTCATAAGAAAAAAGTACTAATAGATATATCTGTATATATCTGTAGCACACAGATGATTAGAAGGATGTACACCAAATATTACTGGTAGTTAACTCTTAGTAGCAGGAGATAGAGTGAATTTATGACTTCTTTCTGTGGGCTTTTATGTAATATTTAAATTGTAATGGACTCCTATCTACTTTTCAAAAATAATAAAGCTATTTTTTAAAGCATGAGTTTGAGGGTAGAATAAAATAGTACTTTCTTTTAGTAAGATTTTTTACTTTTTGTCTTGTAGAGAAATGCTTCCTTTCTCATCCTTTAACAAATTTGTCTCTGACAATCTTGCCTATGGTAACATAACCCTAATTCAATAGAAAAAGACCATGAGCTGATTGATGGCCAAGAAAGTGTTGGTAAGCACGAGAGGGCTAAGTTATAGCATACTATCCTTATCTATAAACTGTAAAAATCAGCTTTAGAGAGTTTACAACAATTATATCCAGACCTGATAGTCCAAGAAAATTAGGAAACTACCCACGGAGGGCCAGTTTCTCGTCCCAGATAAATCTATGTGTGGAATACTTTTCTCCCTGATCTGAGGATTTTTATAACTTACAGAAGATTTCTGCTGAAAAATGAAGTTAGGCAGGAATTCACTATGATCTATGTCCAGAACCAAACTAAAAATTTTTTTGTAAGGAATCCTCTTACCTTTTATCCACTTCTAAAAGAAAATTTTCACTGTTGCCCAATTGACTAAAATGCAGCTTGGCAGCTTTTCTCTCACTTTCACGTACAGTTCGGTCATCTGGAGGCAAAAACCGTGGTCTGAGCATGTTTCTTTTTTGGAGGAACTGGTAGTGGGTCAGAAAATCACATTCACAGAGGAAAAACCAAAGACCAGTCTCATCTTTGTGTGTTAGAGACAGCTTACAAAATAATGCTATTATGTTGTCACTGGAGCAAGCAGTAACTCGGGGAGACTACCAGGAACCATAGCAACAACTGCCACACAGGTGTAACTACCCTTTTAGGAAGAGCAGAGCTTAGAAGTCACACAACCCAATGGTCTAACTCCAGGGCTGACAGTCACACCATTTTTTTGAAAGAGTTTACTTAGTTTCCCTATAATGACTTTCTGGGGGCCACATGAAATCTACTTTTGTATCAGTAAGAAATGTATATTCGACAATATAATTACAAGGAAATACGGATCAGCTCTATTTAAAGGAATGTTTCTTGTTCCCTGCCAATAAACCCCCAACGAATTGTTGTGTTAGTTTTCTAGTGCTAATAAAGTTGCAAAGTTGGGGCACCTGGAAAAATAATTCTCAATCTGGAAATTTTGTGTGGAGGAGGAAGTCGTGGTGAAACCATCAACTGAAGATAAACTAAAGCTGGAAGTAACTGATAAAATCATAGATTGTCATTCAACGAACAATCAAAGGACTCGTCATCATACATCCTGCCAACCAAAAGAGCTACATAAATATTGACTAATAAACAAATATATCCTGCCAGTGCATACTCTGGGCCAACATCCAAAAGGTTAAGAGGCAGCTGATTTAAGGTAAGATTCTGGGGAAAGGAACAGAGGAGGAGCGTCTCACCCAGTTTCTCCAGAGTTTGTAGCGTGTATACAGCAAAGAGTCTATAATCTGTATCTTTCCTTACAACAGGATTAAGTCTCAAATCTAGTTCTTTGAGGAAGGGTAAAGGCTGTAGACGGGACACTTCCACTAATGAAGGAATATTGTTATAATATAAATTCAGGTCTTGGAGGGAGCATAAATACTGGATGCCCTGCAAGAAGAAAAAAAAAATCACATTATGAAACTGTATGTCAGTACAGACTAGGAACCTCACAGATAAAGATGGAAATATACTTTTTACTTTTCATCCTTAAACATGTTACCGAAGGTAGCCATGAGAAAGGTAGGGTTGGAACTGACATTTAGTTGTTTGAGAATAAAACTATAGGCACTGGGTGTTCTATATATTAAATAGATAGATTAAATATATATAAAATGTATAGCACATTTCCTCCTTTACAAAATATGACATCCAAATACCAGTCAGTTCTTGGCATCTCTTAGCTGCCTAATCATTGTCCAGATCTAATCCAATCTTTCCCCGTGGTAGCCAGACCAAGGCATTCTCTCACGCTGGCCACACCACTCCTCTGATCTCAATTTACAGAAGGAAGGTAGGCAGAAGAGCTGGTTTGAGGGGAAAGGGCATGATTTAAAAAAAAAGAAGAACAAAAGTGGGTTTTGTGTGTGTGTGTATGTGTGTGATAGTGTGTCTTTATATCTCAAGGCTTCACTTACAGTGTCAAAGGACTATGTAGGGAAACAAAACCATGCTATCTCAAGACCTCCCTCTTGGACCAGAGGACCTGACCTGTCCTTGTTTCCCTCTTCAGAGTTACCACCACCATGCAAACTCCCCATCCAAGCTGTCAATTCTCCTTGGTTGAAATGTTCCTCTTTGCTTAGTTCTCTTTCTGTGGACTTAGCAACCCCACCTCTGTACTTAACTGGCAACTGGCTGGCTAGGAAAGCCTCAATTTTCCTCCCCTGATGAAACCTGCTATTGAAAAAAACTAGTTACCTTTCACACATTTAGCTAGTTTGCTTTTGCTCAACATGAACTTTTAGGACAATTTAAAAACAGATATGCTTAAGTATAACCACATACTTTTTTTTTTTTTTTGAGACAGGGTCTCGCTTTGTTGCCCAGGTTAGAGAGCAGTGGCATCACTGCTGCAACCTCCAACTCCAACGGGCTCAAGTGGTCCTCCTGTCTCAGCCTCCCAAGCAGCTGGGACAACAGGTGCACATCACCATGCTCAGCAATTTTTTTTTTTTTTTTTTTGCAGAGACTGTCTTGCCCAGATTAGTCTCAAACTCCTGCCTCCCAAAGCACCCTTCTGGCTTCCCAAAGCACTGGGATTACAGGTGTAAGCCGCTGCTCCTGGTCAACCTCTATATTGGTTTTTTTTTTTTTTTTTGTAGAGACAGAGTCTCACTTTATCGCCCTGGGTAGAGTGCTGTGGCGTCACAAAGCTCACAGCACCTCCAACTCCGGGGTTTAGGCGATTCTCTTGCCTCAGCCTCCAGAGTAGCTGGGACTACAGGCACCCGCCACAACGCCCAGCTATTTTTTTGTTTTGCAGTTCGGCTGAGGCTGGGTTTAAACCCGCCACCTTCAGCATAGGGGCCAGCACCCTACTCACTGAGCCACAGGCGCAGCCCCAACCTCTATATTGTTAATGACTCACGAATAGTTATCAGTGCCTTTGGCCCCACTCTTAGGGCTATACACCATTAGGACAGTCTTTTATGTATCTAATGGCCAGCTCAAGAAATCTTTCAGGGTCTCTCATTATAAAAACCAAGCAAACAGGTTTTAGCCTCTTACTTTTCCTAGCTGGCATGAATTCATGTATTCCCCCAATTTTTACTAAAAATAATCACAAAACATTTTCTGCAAGGAAAAATTAAGCAAAGTGATTCAGACCCGATAGAGATAAATATATGCAGATAAATCAGACATGCAAAAAATATATATAGAACGCTAACATTTACTGAGTGCTTCCTATATGCACATACTCCTATATGTTATTTTGATTACATGTTAATTTTTTTTTTTGTCTTGAGACAGAGTCTCACTTTGTTGCCCTCAGTAGAGTGCAGTGCTGCCACAGCTCACAGCAATTTCAAGCTCTTGCTCTTAGGCGATTCTCTTGCCTCAGCCTCCCAAGTAGCTAGGACTACAGGCGCTCGCCACAGCGTCCAGCTATTTTTTTAGAGACAGAGTCTCACTCTGGCTCAGGCTGCTCTCGAAACTGTGAGCTCAGGCAATCTACCCACCTTGACCTCCCAAAGGCTGGGGTTACAGGTGTGAGCCACTGCACCCGGCCTACATATGTTAATTTGATTTATCTGCACAGTAGCTCTTTTGCCCAATTTACAGAACTAGAAAGAAAGTAAGTATAAAAACAAATTACAACAGGGCGGTGCCTGTGACTCAAAAGAGTAGGACACTGGCCCCAAACACCAGAGGTGGTGGGTTCAAACCCAGCCCTGGCCAAAAACTGCAAAAAAAAAAAAAAAAAAAGAAAGAAATAAAAAACAAATTACAACAATATCCATTTAATTTTTTAGCCTGAAAAAGAATAAACAAATATACAAATGAAAAGAGGAGGCCTAAGTAACTTTGAACTAGTACTTTCTGAAACTAATCGGTCAAATATAAATGGCTACTACAAAATAGTCTAAAGACCTAGTTCAACCTGCAGTTGCTGGTTTTATTTTTATTTTTATTATTATTTTTTTTTTGAGACAGAGTCTTAAGCTGTCGCCCTGGATAGAGTGCTGTGGCATCACAGCTCACAGCAAACTCAAACTCTTGGGCTTAAGTGATTCTCCTGCCCCAACCTTCCAGGAACCTGGGACCTCAGGCACCTGCCACAACACCTGGCTATTTTTGGTTATAGTTGTCATTGTTGTTTGGTAGGCTCGGTCTGGTTTGAACCCGCCAGCCCCAGTGTATGTGGCTGGTGCCCTAGCTGCTAAGCTATAGGCGGCAGCCTTTAAAAAAATTTTTTTTTAGATAGAGTCTCACTTGGTCACTCTGAGTAGAGTGCTGTGGTGTCATCCATATCTCACAGCAACCTCAAACTCTTGAGCTCAGGCAATCATCTTGCCTTAGTCTCCTGAATAGTTAAGAGGAGCCACGTGAGCCACCATTCTGGGACTACAGGTGTGTGCCACTATGCCCTGCTATGGGCGGCACCTGTGGCTCAGCGAGTAGGGCGCCAGCCCCATATACCGAGGGCTGCGAGTTCAAATCTGGCCCCCGCCAAACTACATTAAAAAAAAAAAAAACTAGCCGGGCACTGTGGCGGGCGCCTGTAGTCCCAGCTACTTGAGAGGCTGAGGCAAGAGAATCGCCTAAGCCCAAGAGCTGGAGGTTGCTGTGAGCTGTGACGCCACAGCACTCTACCAAGGGTGTCAAAGTGAGACTCTGTCTCAAAAAAATATATATATATATATTTATTTATATTATATATATATATATTTGTGTGTGGAGACAGAGTCTCACTCTATCACCCTCGCTAGAGTGCTATGGCGTCACAGCTCACAGCAACCTCAAACTCTTGGGCTCAAGTTATTCTTTTGCCTCAGCCTCCCAAGTAGCTGGGATTATAGGCACCACCACAACACCTAGCTATTTTTAGAGATAAGGTCTCGCTTTTGCTCAAGCTGGTCTTGAACTCCTGAGCTTAAGCAATCAACCTGCCCTTGCCTCCCAGAGTGCTAGGGTTACAGGTGTGAGCCACCCAGTAATTTTTCTATTTTTAGTAGAGACAGGGTCTCATTCTTGGTCAGGCTAGTTTTAAACTCCTGAGCTCAAGCAATCTGCCCACCTGGGCCTCTCAGAGTGCTGGAATTACAGGTGTGAGCCACTGTGCTGGCCTGGAGTTGCTGGTTTTAGAGTCCTAGTTGGAAATTTGATCTTGTTTAGGTGTCCTCTTTTAGGGCCTTTAGCTAAACCTCAAAATTGGTGTTGTTGGACAAGTATCTCTTAAGAAGTGCAAAACTGACAGAATAATCTGGGTGATTGTTAACTAATCCTGGATGCCACCTGTTAAGTCTTTGGCACCTTTAGTCTTGCCTAGATAGGTATATAGGTGGGGCAAAATGGGAACATGTGGAAGAAGCACCATTTGGGGGTCTACCACGAAGAAAACAAAACTTCCTTTGGTTGTGCCCATTTATGTTTGCAGAGCTCTTTGTATGTGTTTGCTAAGTCACACGCACTCAGCTCACACCTGCTCCCTCCTGCTTTCCTGTTTTGCCCTCTGCTTTACCATCCCCTGAACTGAAAATTGTTCGTTTTTACCAACACCACCCTTTCCACCTCCTCCTAGGAATAAATTCATCGTAACAAAACAGGCTAGTGTTTTTCCACGTGCGCTCCAAGTACTACCATCATCCAATTCCCTGAGTAGATCATGAAGTCACCTTGAACATACTCAATGGGATCTACTCTGGGAATAGGGACTAAGAATCTGTACTTTTACAAGTGTTCCTCAAAATTTTTAATACATACTAAATGTATGCTGTTGTTGTATACAGTGATAACTTAATATGGTTTTTCTTGATCATAAAAAGAATTTTCCTTTATATTTTGTAATAAATAATTTTTTTTTTTAAGAGACACAGTCTCACTTTATTGCCCTCGGTAGAGTGCCATGGCATCACACAGCTCACAGCAACCTCCAGTTCCTGGGCTTAGGCGATTGATTCTCTTGCCTCAGCCTTCCGAGTAGCTGGGACTACAGGCACCTGCCATAACGCCCAGCTATTTTTTTTGTTGCCGTTTGGCCAGGTCCGGGTCTGAACCTGCCACTCTCTGTATATGGGGCCCGGCATCCTACTCACTGAGCCACAGGCACCATCCTTTTGTAATAAATAGTTTTAAACACAGAGCAGAGTTGAAATAATTTTAAGGTGAACAATGCAATTTAGTTGGGGAACATTTTAAAAGAAAAGAAAGAAACCCTATATTTCCTAGGTCAGTGGTTCTCGATCTTCCTAATGCTGTGATGTATTTTCATTGTTACAAAGGGGTCGCAACCCACAGGTTGAGAACCACTGCCCTAGGCTAACATTATCTAATTCTTATTTCCCCCCCCAAAATAAATTCGGTGGACCTGGCTGGTCACAGAATATAGAACTTACCTTTAGGCTAGTGATCAAATTCCTTGATAAATCTAAGGATCGGAGATTTTTAAAATTTTTGAAGGCATCACCAATGGAATGGATTTTTCCAGCATAAGATCCCTGTAATGAAAGAGACTCCACCATTTCTGTAAAGAGATCATCAGTAGTTATATTATGATCTCTGCTTGGAAAAACAGCATAGTGCATGAAAGTAGGTCTTCCTTCCTCCCATATCCCAACTGTGAAGGTCTATATCCAAGACTCATGAGATTCTCTTTTTAAAAGCAGCATCATGTTCTAAGACTGTGACACCAAACCTTAGTTTTACAGAGCTCTTGGGTTTTTCTAATTACCCTGAAGAATGTAGTAAAAGTCTCCAAACGGTCTCAAAACAAAATTTAAAAAGAAATTTAGGCTTGATGTGAGGGTTTGGACCTGTCTTCCCAGAACTTTGGGAGGCTACGAAGGGAAGGGAGGATCAGAGCTGGGCACAGTGGCTCATGCCTGTAATCCTAGCCCTTGGGAGGTCGAGGCAGGTGGATTGCCTGAGCTCACAGATTCGAGACCAGCCTGAGCCATAGTGAGACTTCGTCTCTAAAAATAGCTGGGCATTGTGGTGGGCTCCTGTAGTCCCAGTTACTGGGGAGGCTGAGGCAAGAGAATCACTTGAGCCAAAGAGTTTGAGATTGCTGCAAGCTATGACGCCATAGCACTCTACCAAGGGTGACAAAGTGAGATTCTGTCTCAAAAAAAAAATAGAAGGTTGGATCACTTGAAGTCAGGAGTTCAAGATCAACCTGGGCAACACAGCAAAACCTTGAGTCTACAAAAAAATTATTTTCTCTTTCTTTCTCTCTCTCTCTCTGTTCTTCCCTCCCTCCTTTTCTTTCCTTTTTTTTTTTTGAGACAGTCTCACTCTATCAACCTAGCACGCTTCCCAGAGAGCTAGGATTACAGTCATGAACTACCACACCCAGCCAACACTACAAAAAATTTAACTTAGTCAGGCATGGTGTTATATGCCTGTAGTCCTAGATACTTAGAAGACCGAGGCAAAAATTCGAGGTTGCTGTGAGCTATGATCACATCTCTACCACTCCACCCTGGGTAGCAGAGCAAGACCCCATCTTAAGCAAAAAAGAAAAGTAAAAGAAATTCAGCTACTCTGATGCTGGGATTTAGCCCTATAGATAATATTCACCATTTTTTTTCAGGATATATAATATAGAGCACAAGGATGTCAGTTTCAAAAAGGCTGTAAGATATTTTTTAAAAATTACCTTTTGAGCTAAAGCTGCAAGGTAAAAATACAAAATAACTTTTTTAAATAAAGAAAGAAATAGTACATTGATACAAAGAAAAATTTACTAGGTCTGTGACATTGTATAAGTCACTTAAACTCTCTGTACATTAGATTCCTCACCTGTAAAATGGGGATAATAACAGTACTTAACTCATAAGACAATGCAAGGAATGAATTAACATATATACAAAACTGAGAACAGTGCCTGGCACAAGGTGATGCCATGTAAGTGTTATTTACTATTATGGAGTCATTTAAAAAAATAAAATAAAGGACACTTGTAGAGGCACCTATGGAAAGAAGTCTGAGAAAAATGAGGGAAAAATATGATTTTTTGGTATGTGCAACTACATTTTAAAGAATGTTGTGTTTCTGTGCATATAAGGGGAGAAGCAGAGGAAAGTCATCTAAACTTCTAATAGAACTAAAAAGAGGAGGAGTGCTTTCACTTTTAGAAATACTATTCTCCTTTTTCTTTTTTCTTATAATAACCTCAATGTAAGTTTTGAATGTAATCCTTTTTTGTGGTTTTTAAAGTGCAGTGAGTTTTCCTGTACTCTTAGGTACAAAGGTGGGCCAGAATAGCTTTTCTAGTCTCAAGATTTTGGAGCTCCTCCTTCTGTTGTGTTCATAAAACACTGTAAAGTATGACACGCTTCCTGAGATCTGCCATCTGTTTCCCTCCCCAACCTGCATCTGGACCTTCTTTTTCCTTTGGAGCTATTATCACTGCTCCATTCCCTGTAGATTCTATTCCCAGTAGTTTATCCCTGGTGTGGGGCTTGTCTTGAAATGGATCTTCAGTTTATGACTTTTTTGCAGTGATGAGGCCCAGACTGCCCTAATACCTTAAGACTTTATTTCATTGCAGTCCTCTTGTGCTCATTTGCAAGTTGGATCCTTAAGACCCTCCCATGGGTTCCTTAAGACTCCAGAAATATACTTCCACAAAGCCAATGAAAACTGTAACTTAGTGTTTCAAAACAATCTAAAAGATAGAGCAATGTAGCAGTTCTCAAAGTGTGATCCTGGTTGCTCCTATGGCTCAAAGGAGTAGAGCGCCGCCCCCATATGCCAGAGGTGGCTGGTTCAAACCCAGCCCCGGCCAGAAACTAAAAAAAAAAAAAAAAAAATCTATGTACACAGCTATGATTTAATTAAAAAAAAAATATATATATATATATAGATAGATAGGTAATTAGATAGATAGATTTAGGCTCAAAGTGTGATCCCTAGACCCCTGGATGTCTCAGAGACACAGATCAAGTCCAGATCTAAAAAGTTAAAACTTTTTTTTTTTTTTTAGAGACAGAGTCTTACTTTGTTGCCCTTAGTAGAGACATTAATAGCCTTTTTTATTGTGTTGACATTTACTCTTATGGTGCAAAAGCAAAAACTACTGGTGCCTTAAGGATAAATCTAGCGTGGCATCAAATTTCACTAGTAATCATTGCATTCTTCACCACTGTACATTTGCGGAGTTGGTTTTTTTTTTTTTTTTGAGCCAGTTTTACTTAAAAGTGCCCTTGATAAAGCAGTAATGATGATTCGTTTTTATTAAATTTTCACCCTTGACTATATGTCTTTTTAATATTGTGTGACTAGGGCAGTGCCTGTGGCTAAGTGAGTAGGGGGCCGGCCCCATATACCGAGGGTGACTGGTTCAAACCCGGCCTCAGCCAAACTGCAACAACAAAAAAATAGCTGAGCGTTGTGGCGGATGTCTGTAGTCCCAGCTACTCGAGAGGCTGAGGCAAGAGAATCGCCTAAGCCCATGAATTGGAGGTTGCTGTGAGCTGTGTGACACCAGAGCACTCTACCGAGGGTGACAAAGTAAGACTCTGTCCTACAAAAAAAAAAAAATAATAAATAAATATAGTGACTAAATGGTAAATATGCAGAAAGTAATTCTGCTGCATACTGAGGTATAGTGGATGCCTTGAGGGAAAACACATTATGATTGAGTTTCCAGGTGGACTAGCCACTTTTTCATGGAATACCATTTTTACATGGAGGGGAAAAAATGCCTAACCAGTCATGGTTATTTAGACTCAAATATTTGACAGACATTTTCTTGAAAATGTCTGAGACTGTTACTGCAGAAAAACAACTCATAAATTGAAATGTTATCAATTTTGGCTTCCAAACAGAAATTGGAATTTTGAAAAACTTCTATTTGTCTACAAAAACTTGATAAGTTCCTAACATTTATACATTTTTCAAAGGACATTGGTAGTGATATTAAACAACTTGATTTTGTTAAACATTACATAAAGAGTTTTGTCAATATTTGGAAGATATACTAACTTAATGAGTCGATATTTTTCAAATGACTGATGTATGATGTTACAAAATCATGCATTGGTAAAAGGTCCAGACAAATGCAAGATATATCAGTGAATTTCATTGTAACATGGTACACAAAGTTCATTGATGTGATTTCAGATTCCACGTACAACTGAATTTTAAGAAACTACTACTTGCCCAGTTTTCATGTCTTATCAAAGTAGAGTATCCACAATTCTCTGAAAGGCTACTGAAATATTCCTCCCTTTTTGAGCTACATATATGCTTGAGACCAGATGTTTTTTGTATATTTCAAGTAAAACAACATATTATAACAGATTTAATACAGAAGCAGATATGAAAATTCAGATGTCTTCTTTCAAACCAGACATTAAAAAGACTGGCAAGAATATAAATCAATAATATTTATTTTTTTGGAAATATAGTGATTTTTCATAAAATACTTTTTATGTTAACATATAATTATAGTAATCTGTAAATATATTAATATTTAACATTTTTCTTAGTTTTAATTTCTATATAAGTAAGTATTAGTATTATTATCCACATTAACAAAAGCTCTTTGAGGCCCTCAACAATCTTTAAAAGTGTAAAGATATTTTGTGACCAAGAAACTTGAGAATTGCTAAAAAATATAAATTTGAATTAGAAAAAATCAGAAAAAAATTGTTGGAAAGGAAAAAGAAAAAGCTTTGAAAACAGAAAAGACAGGCTAGGGTGGTAGCTCATGCCTGGAATCCTAGCACTCTGGGAGCCCAGGTGGGAGGATCACTTGAGCTCAGGAGTTTCAGACCAGCCTGAGCAAGAGCAAGACCCTGTCTCTACTAAAAATAGAAAAATTATCTGGGCATTGTGATGGGTGACTATTGTCCCAGTTACACCGGAGGCTGAGGCAGGAGGATCCCTTGAGCTCAGGAATTTGAGATTGTGTAATGATCTACAATGACTTTAGCCCAGCTGACAGAGCAAGACCCTTTCTCAAAAAAACAGTTAAAATGGTAAATTTTATATATCTTACCATATATATATATATATATTTTTTTTTTTTTTTTGAGCCTGAGTTGGAGGTTGCTGTGAGCTATGATGCCACAGCACTCTACCCAGGGGGACAGTTTGAGACTCTATCTCAAAAAAGAAAAATAGGGCCGTGCCTGTGGCTCAAAGGAGTAGGGTGCCAGTTTCATATGCCGGAGGTAGTGTGTTTAACCCCAGCCCCAGACCAAAAAGAAAAAGAAAAATAACAATAATTTTAAAACGATAGAAAATTGTTAACATTGGTGAGGATGTACAGAAATCAGAATCCTCATGTGTCACTGGAGGGAATTGGTGTAGCCACTGTGGAAAAGAGTTTGGCAGTTCCTCAATAAGATATAGAATTACCCTATGACACAGTAATCTATTCCTATGTATATAGCCAAAAGAAACTAAATACAAGTTTGTTTGTTTTTTTTTATGTAGAGACAGAGTCTCACTCTGTAGCCCTCGGTTGAGTGCCATGGTGTCACACAGCTCACAGCAACCTCCAGCTCCTGAGCTTAGGCGATTCTTTTGCCTCAGCCTCCTGAGTAGCTGGGCCTACAGGCACTGGCCACAACGCCCAGCTATGCTTTTTTTTTTTTTTTTTTTTGGTTATTGTTGTTGCAGTTTGGCTGGGGCTGGGTTTGAACCTACCACCCTTGGTATATGGAGCCGGTGCCCTACTCACTAAGCCACAGGCGCCGCCCCTAAAAACAAGTGTTTTAAAGTAAAATTCACACACAATTGTTCATAGCAGTGTTAGTCACAATATCCAATAGATGGAAACAACCCAAATGTCCATTAACAGATGAATATATTTTGAAAATATATAGAATAGAATATTACTGAGCATATTACATAAAATATTACAATACAATATTACATATACAATATACAATATTACATAAAATAGAATATTACTGAGCATAAAAAGAAATGATAATGTCCCCATAAGTTATCTCATAGATATCAACAAACTGATTCTAAAGCGTACAGTATACAAAAAGGCAAAAGACCCATAGTAGCCAACAAAACACTGAAAAAAAAAGCAAAGTCAGAGAACTGATACTACCTGACTTCAAATTATACTACAAAACTATATTATTCAAGACAGTGTGTTAAGGGTAAAAAAGACAAAAGGGTGAATAGAACAGAATAGAGAGCCCAGAAATAGATCCATATAAACATAGTCAAAGGAACAAAAGTGATTCAATGGAGAAAAAAAAATCTTTAAACAAATAGTGCAAGAAAAATAAGACAGCCATATGCCAAAACAAAACAAAACAAAACCATGGACTTAGAAATGAGCCTTAAAGCTTTCACAAAAAATAACTCAAAATAGATCATTGACCTAAAGGTAAAACATAAAATTATAAAGCTCCTAGCCCTGTGCAGTGGTTCACATCTGTAATTCTAGCAGTCTGGGAGGCTGTAGTGGGAGGATCGCTGGATGTCAGTAGTTGAAGACCAGCCTGATCAAGGTGAGACTTCCTACTAAAAAAAATAGAAACATCAGGCTCAGTGCCTATAGCTCAGCTGTTGTGGCGCCAGCCACATACACCAAGGCTGGCAGGTTTGAACCTGGTTGGGCCCAGATAAACAACAATAACAACAACAACAAATAGTTGGGCGTTGTGGCAGGTGCCTGTAGTCCTAGCTACTTGGGAGGCTGAGGCAAGAGAATTGCTTAAGCCCCCAAATTTGAGGTTGCTGTGAAATGTGACACCGGGGCACTCTACTGAGGGCAATATAGCGATATAGTGAGACTCTGTCTCAAAAAAAAAAAAAAAACAAAATAGAAATATTAGCCAAGCATGGTGGTGTGCACCTATAGTCTTCCCAAATTATAATTATAAAACTTCTGGAAGATACCACAAGAGAAAATCTAGGTGACCTTGGGTTTAATGATGAATTTTTAATACAACACCAAAATCATGACCCGTGAATGAAAAACTTGACAAGTAGGACTTCATTATAGCTTAAAGATTCTGTTTTACAAAAGACACTGTAAGGAAAATCAAGAAACAAAGCACAGAGTAGGAGAAAATATTTATAAAACACATTATCTGATGAAGGACTGGTATCTAAGACAAAGAATTCTTTTTTTATTGTTGGGGATTCATTGAGGGTACAAATACAAAGAATTCTTAAACCTAAAAAATAATAAAGAAACAACCCAATTAAAAGATGGGCAAGGACCTAAATTCACCAAAGAAGATAAGATAGCAAACAAACACGAAAAAAAGTTCAACACCATCAATCATTAGGAAACTACAAATTGAAGGAACCACCATTACACATAATAGCCAAATTCAAAAATTTTTTTTTTTTTTTTTTTTGTAGAGACAGAGTCTCACTTTATTGTCGTCGGTAGAGTGCTGTGGCATCACACAGCTCACAGCAACCTCCAACTCCTGAGCTTAGGCGATTCTCTTGCCTCAGCCTCCTGAGTAGCTGGGACTACAGACGCCCGCCACAGCAGCTGGCTATTTTTTTGTTGCAGTTGGCTGGGGCTGGGTTTGAACCTGCCACCCTCAGTATATGGGGTCAGTGCCCTACTCACTGAGCCACAGGCACTGCCCCAAATTCAAAATTTTGACCATGCTAAATGTTGGTGAGGATGTGGGGCAATAGGAACTCTCATTCATTGCTGATGGAATGCATAATGGCACATCTGTCCCACAAGACATGACAATTTCTTACAACACAATTTAAACACAATTTTACCAGATGATCTAGTAAATCAGGTGAGTTGAAACTTTATGTCCACACACAAACCTGCACATGGATGTTTATGGTGGCTTTATTCATTACAGTCAAAACCTGGAAGCAACCAAGTTGTTCTTCAATAGGTAAATGGATAAACAAACTATGGCACATTCACAGAGGGGAATATTATTCAGCAATAAAAAGAAATGAGGTAGGCAGGACGTGGGGGCTCACTCCTGTAATCCTAGCACTCTGGGAGGCAACAGAGGGAGGATCACTTGAGGATAGGAATTTGAAACCATCCTGAGCAAGAGCAAGACCTTGTCTTCCAAAAAAAAAGAAAAAAGAAAAACTAGCCAGGCATAGTGATGTGCACCCGTAGTCTCAGCTACTCAGGAGGTTGAGGCAGGAGAATCACTTGAGCCTAGGAGTTTGAGGTTGAGTTGAACTGGCTGTGATGACACCACTGCATTTTGGCTCAGGTGACAGAGCAAGGCTCTGTCACAAAAAAAGAAGGAGGAGGAGGAGGAGAGGAAAGGGGAGGAGAGCAAGAAGGAGAAGGGGGAGCAGCAGAAAGGGAGGAGAAGGAGAAGAAGAAAAGGAAAGAAATAAGTTATCAAGACATGGAAAGATGTGGAGGAGCCTTAAATACATATTACTGAGTGAGAGAAGTCAGTCTGAAAAATTATACACTATATGTTTCCAACTATATGACATTATGAAAAAGGCAACAGTGAAAAGATCAGTGGTTGTCAGATACCAACAAATTGATACTGGTTTCCGGGTGAGGAAGGGCTAAATAGATGAGGCATAGGGAATTTTTAGGGGTCTGGTTTCAATAACTTTGAAACGATTGTGTTCAATATTATAATGGTGGTCATATGACATTATGTATTTGTCAAAAACCATAAAACTGTACAACACAAAAAGTGAGCCCCAGCCCAATGTGGTGGCTCACAACTGTCATTCCAGCGCCCTGAGAGGCCAAGGTGGGAGGATCGCTTGCGGCCTGGGATTTGAGACCAGGAATTTGAGACCAGCCTGGGCAACAGTGAGACTCTGTCTCTACAAAAATTTTTAAAAATTAGGAATTTTTTAATTAAAAAAAGAATGAGCCCTAGTATAAATTACAGACCTTAGTTAATAATAATATATCAATACTGGTTCATAAATTGTAATGCTTGTACCATAATGCAAGGTATCAATAATAAAGGGACCTGGGGGGTGAAGGAGAGGTGCAAGGGGAGGAAGGGTATATGGTAAATTTCTGTGTTATGCTCAATTTTTCTGTAAACCTAAAAGTGCTCTGAGAAAGTCTATTACCATTAGAAAAAGGAATGAAGTATTGATACATGTGAAAACATGGATGAACCTTGAATATATCACGCTAAGTCAAAGATGCCAAACAGAAAAGGCCACATGTTATGTGGTTCCATTTATACGAAATATCCAGAGGCAAATCCAGAGACAGAAAGCTGATGCCAAGGGGTGAGAAGAGGAGAAAATGAATTTTCAAGAGGCAGGAAAGTTTAGTACCCTCTTTATTCACTCATGTAATGCTTGTTATTGGCATGCACTAATTTTGATAAAATTTTTTAAAATAAAATTACTAATAAAATCAAGTTATTTCACAGACCACAAATGAAAAGTATCAGAAGCAAGATAAGCAACTTTTGGCTCGGTACCTGGAGCTCAAGTGGCTAGGGTGCCAGTCACGTACACCAGAGCTGGTGGGTTTGAATCCAGCCTGGCCCCGCCCAACAACAATAACAATTACAACCAAAAAATAGCCAGACGTTGTGGCGGGCGCCTGTGGTTTCAGCTACTAGGGAGGCTGAGGCAAGACAATCGCTTAAACCCAAGAGTTTGAGGTTGCTGTGAGCTGTGATGCCACAGTACTCTACCCAGGGCGACAGCTTGAGACTCTGTCTCAAAAAAAAGCAACTTTTTGCTATGAGGTTACGGGAATTAAATAACGCAGATAAAGCATTTACCACAGGGTCTGGCAATAATGATACTGCATATAGTAAATTTATGGAAGGTCAAAGGTGAATTAGGAATGCTGGTGACTTTTCCAACTTTTTATTCCCCAGGCACTCAGCAAGCAAGCTGTGCGGGTCAGACCCCGGGTCCAAGAGGGGTCAGCAGTCACCTGGCCAGCTTTACTAAGACTGGGGCACCGTAAGCGCTTGACAGATCTGCTGCTATTCCTTTCAGGCTCCTTTCTGAGGCTCTTTGAAAAGGAAGCTACACAACCAGATGGAGCAAAGGAATGGTCAATTTCATGATGTGGAGACCGTGGATGGAAGGAGCATCCTTCCTCATTTCTCCTCAAATAGGAAAAGCCCTTCTGGGTAGGAAGTTGCAGAAACTACCAAAATCAACCCCTTCGTGCCTCCTTAACAGCACCGCCCACCATTACTGCGCCTCGCACCACTTCTCCCACCGATGATGCCCTCCTGGGGCTGTTTCCTCCCACTAGTTCAGAATTTTCTTTACTCTGTACAGTTCTGTCACCTATCTCAAAGGTCTTCTTTTAATCTTGTTTCTCTCTCTTTCTCTACTTCACTCCCTCATTTCCTCGCCTTCTGCCCCAGACGCCCCTGTTACTTCAGTTTCTTCACCTCCACGTCAGGGTAACCCTTCCTCAATTTACCCCTCCTCAGAGTCAGGCACCGCTCCTACGCTGTTCCCCTGCCTCCACCTCAGTTTTCTGACCCTCCGTTCCCCGCCCGGGTCTCCGGCCTGGCCCTACCCGGCTGCTCCAAGCTCAGCGCCCCCAGGCGGCGGATGCCCTCCTCGTCCAGATCCCACTGCTCCGCCATCCCCGCCCGCCGCTCACCTGCCGCCGCCCGCGCGGCCGCCCGGCCCACCAGGTCCCGCCCCTCCCATCAGGCTCCGCCCCCGGCCCCGCCCCGGCTCTTTCGGCGGTCGCGCCCCTAGGGGCCGTTATTGGCCGGGTCACGCGCCTGCTGCCAGCCGCCCGAGCCGACACCATGGTATGAATCCTGCCCTGGGGCGGGCGCCAAGAGCACTACAGTCAAAGGGGGCGCGTTGTGATTGATTAGGGCTACTGGGTTGGGGACCTGGCTGTGGAGCATGGGGGGCCACAGAGGCAGCCCAGCTTTGAAGGATTTGGGAGGCTAGCTCCGAGGAGTTGGAAGAATGCAATATCTTAAGGGATGAAGGATTCCAGCCCAGAAATTTGGGGCACTCGAGGTCTGAAGAGTGGGGGTATGCCCCTTCTATGGGGTGAAAGCCTTCATATCACAGCACTGGGGGATGCTGACTCTGGGGCAAGGCGAGGATCGAAGATCAGGATGTGTGTGTGTGTTGGGGAGCTCCAGAGCTGAAGGATTAGTGGGGAGAGGGCAGACTTCTGTGGCTGGATGGGAAGCTCCAGATCTGGAAGGTTGAGAATCTTGGCCCCTATAAGTTGGGGTCCTGTCTTTTGAGTTTGAGGTGGTTCTAGTTCTAGACATTGATCAGGAAAGAGCCCCTTTGGGAGAGAGGGATCAACGGGGAAAAGAGAAATGCTCTTTGGGATGAAGTGGGTACGTCTATTTTAGGCCTACCTCATTTCTTGCAGTCAGTCTGGCAAGAAGCCTTTTGTCTTTCAATTACCATAGGCCCCAAGCTTGCCTGCGACTGAGGGCTGTCCCCAGGGTGGGATAGTTCTGCACTAACCAGCCCCAGAGCAGTCTTTGAAAGGAAAAGTCTCTGGGAAAGAACAGCCACAACCCAGCCGACACGTCTTGAGAGCCCACTGTTGAGCCAAAGACCTTCTCCTTAATAAGAAAAGAGGAACTGAGACTAGAACCGGGGGCTCATCTTCAAGGAGCAGGTGTTCTTTGGCATCCAAAATCAGCACACTCTGAGCACCTCCCCTGAGCTCTCAACTGTGGAGTCACTTTTAAGGAGAACAAAAAACAAAATCAAATGTGTGTTTATGCTTTCTGGACCTTAGGTTACTCACAGTTTGTGGTGTTCACCCTTAGCCACGTTAAGAAGGGCCAGGACTCAAAATCCTAGGTTATGTCGTTCATTAGATTAGCTTTTCCAGCTCTGCTTCAGTAAGTCATGAAACCATTTTACATTTTGTCATCTTTCTCCATGCTCCCTTTAATTCTTCTAGTCTTAAATGTGGCGTATGTAAATGCTCTTCTTTAAATCTGAATATTTAGACTAGGCCTGCTGTAGGAGATGCATTTATTTTCCTTCCTCAGCTGTCAAAATAGGAAATACAGGTTTTTGTTGGAGAAGAGGGCTTTTCTCTCTTGAGCAAACCACCTTTTACTTTAACACTTTCCTCCCACCATTTTTTGCAAATTTTTAAACATTCAGAAAGTTTGAAAGAATTGTACCATATGCCTACCACCTCCATTCTGTAATTAACATTCTGCACATTTATTATATGTCCATCTAGCCATTCCCTTATCCATAAATCCATCTTATTTTTTGATTCATTTGAAAATAGATATTAGTACATTGCACCTCAGTCACTTCAGCATGCATAATTTTTTAATCCTAGAATTCAATATTGTTTTAAGGTTCCGTTTTAGGTAAAATTTTATATACTATTTACCATTCTTTTAAATATATTTTTTTTACAAGAGTAGTGCTCTTTGTTTATTTTTAAAATCTGATACAGACGCTTTTATGTTTAATGGCTTTCTACTTTTCCATGATATTGATAAGCTAGGTCACCTTGAAGCAAATAGGGCAATTCACTTATGAATAGGTGACCTTAAACTTTTAACTAATAATCTGAGGAAGGTTAATGATCTTGGCTGACCTTGTATATATGAAAAGGCATCCACAGTATTCAGTCCTATAGTGTAACGTAAGATCCCAAGACAGCTGTGCTTGTGCTTGATAGGATGGAGAGTATTTCATCGTGAGTCTTTTCTTTTTTTTTTTGGCGCGGGGTCGCGCTTGAACCCGCCGCCTCCGGCATATGGGGCCGGTGTCCTATTCCTTGAGCCACAGGCACTGCCCCGTGACACTTTTAAGAGCTTTATTGAGATACAACTCACAAACCATACAATTTACACATTTTAATATATACAATTTGGTGGTGTTTAGTATGTTTGCACAATTTGCATAACTATAACTACAATCAATTTTAGAACATTTTATCACCCCCCAAAGAAACCTATATCCATTAATAGTCACTCCCCATGTCTTCCTGAAGATCCCCAGTCCTAGGCAACCACTAATTTATTTTCCTTTTTTTTTTTTTGAGACAGAGTCTCATTATGTCACTGTCAGCAGAGTGCCGTGGTGTCACAGCTCACAGCAAACTCTTAGGCTTAAGCGATTCTCTTGTCTCAGCCTCCCAAGTAGCTAGGACTACGGGTGCCCACCACAATGCCCAGCTATTTTTTTGTTGTAGTTGTCATCGTTGTTTAGCAGGCCTGAGCCAGGTTTGAACCTGCCAGGTCCAGTGTACGTGGCTGGCGCACTAACCACTGAGTATGAGCACCGAGCTGACTAATCTATTTTCTGTCTCTATAAATTTGTCTATTCTACACATTGCCTGTAGATGGAATCATGTAACATGTCATCCTTTGTATTTGGCTTCTTTCACTTGGCATAATGTTTCAAGTTCATCTGTGTTATAATATGTACCAGTATTTTATTTCTTCATATGGAAAAACAATATTCCAGGCAGCGCCTGGGGCTCAAAGACATAGGATGCCAGCCCCATATTCCGGAGGTGGTGGGTTCAAACCTGGCCCCGGCCAAAAACTGCAAAATAAATAAATAAATAAATAAATATTTAA
Source organism: Arctocebus calabarensis (assembly GCA_963573935.1). NCBI lineage: Eukaryota > Metazoa > Chordata > Mammalia > Primates > Lorisidae > Arctocebus > Arctocebus calabarensis. Next base: position 22,684 of record CAUYON010193047.1, read on the forward strand.
AAAAAGAAGAAGAAGAAAAAAAAGAAAAAGAATATTCCATCCTATGAACAGTTTGTCTATTCATTCTTTAGTTTATGGACATTAGAGTTGTTTCCACCTTGGAAACACAAAGTTTTTTGGCTCTTATGTTCTATGAACATTGATTAATCTACAAATTTTGGCGTGGATGTATGTTTTCATTTCTCTTGAGTGTATGTATAAGTGGAATTGCTGGGTCATAGAGTAATTCCATATTTAACATTTTCAGGAACTGCCAAATTGTCTTCCAAAATGGCTGCACCATTTTACACCTCTATCAGCAGTGTCTGAGGGTGCTGACTTCTTTGTCAACAATCTATTGTATTTTTTTTTTTTTTGAGACACGGTCTCACTTTGTCACCCTCAGTAGAATGCCGTGGCTTCACAGCTCACAGCAACCTCCAACTCTTGGGCTCAAACTATTCTCTTGCTTCAACCTCCCAAGTAGCTGGGACTATAGGAGCCACCACAATGGCCAGCTATTTTTAGAGACAGGGTCTTACTCTTGCTCTGGCCGGTCTTGAATCTGTGAGCTCAGGGCATTCCACCACCTTGGCCTCCCAGAGTGGTAGGATTACAGGCATGAGCCACCTCACCTGGCCTTAACAATCTATTGTCTTGATTCTAGCCATATTAGTGGGTGTGAAGTGGTATTTCATTATAGGTTTTGATTTGCATTTCCTTGACAGCTAAATATGTTGAGCATCTTTTTATGTGCTGTTAACCACTTATATATTCCTTGGAGAAATGTCTATTTAGATGCTTTGCTCATTTTAAAATTCGGTTATGCCAGGTGCAGTGGTAGGCACCTGTAGTTCTAGCTACTGGAGAGGATGAGCTAGGAGTATTGCTTGAACCGAGGAGTTTGATTCTAGTCAGGGAAACATAGCAAAACTTCATCTACAAAAAATAAAAAGCAAAGAAAGAAAGAGGCCTGGAAAGGTGGCTCTTGCCTGTAACCCTAGCCCTCTGAGAGGTGAAGGTGAGAGGGTTGCTTGAGCTTAGGATTTTAAGACCAGCCTGAGCAATAGCAAGACCTTATTTCTTGTGGCAGGTGCCTGTATTCCCAGCTACTCGAGAGGCAGAGGAGGATCACTTGAACCCAGGAGTTTGAAGTTGCTATGAGCAAGGCTCACATCACGGCACTCTAACTTGGACAACAGACTGAGACTCTGACTCAAAGAAAAGAAAAAAAAAATGGTCTTTTTATTGAGTTGCAAGAGTTCTTTACATATTCTAGAAATGAATCCTTTTATCAGACAAATTATTTGAAAATATTCTGTGGGTTATCTTTTCACTTTCTTGATGGTGCCCAAGTTTTAATTTTTGTGCTTTTTTCCTCCGTTTTTGTTTTTTCCTTTTTGAGAGAAGGACTCGCTTTGTTGCCTAGGCTAGAGTACAGTGGCATCATCATATCTCACTGCAACCTCCTGCTCCTGAGCTTAAGTGATCCTTCCACCTCAGATCCTAAGTAGCCAGGACTACAGGCATGTGCACCATGCCCCGCTAATTTTTCTATCTTTTGTAAAGACAAGTTCTCTTTATGTTGCTCAGATTGGTCTTGAACTCCTGGCCTCAAGTAATCCTCTCACCTCAGCCTCTCAAAGTGCTAGGATTACAGGCATGAGCCAGGGAGCTGGGTCTAAAAGTTTTAAATTTTGATGCAATTTTATTTATTTATTTAAGTTTTTGGTCACTTATGCTTTTAGTATCATAGCTAAGAAAGTTTTGCCTACCCCAAGGTCATGAAGATTTTCTCTTTTCTTCTAAAGATTTTATGGTTTTAGTTCTTATTTTTAGGTCTGTGATCCACTTGGAGTTAACTTTTCTATAATGCTATGGGGTAGGGGTCCAATTTAATTGTTATTGGATGTGCAGTGTATGTATAGTATATGGATGGATATGCATTATCCCAGCACCATTTTTGTAAAGGCTATTCTTTGTCCATATTTTTTTTTTTTTGCAGTTTTTGGCCGGGGCTGGGTTTGAACCCGCCACTTCCAGCATATGGGGCCGGTGCCCTACTCCTTTGAGCCATAGACGCCACCCTATTCTTTGTCCATTGAATTGTCTTGGATCCCTTGTCAAAATTCAGTTGTACATAAATATAAGTATTTATTTCTAGACTCTTAATTCTATTCCACTTGTCCTTATGTCTATCTTTATGCCACTGTTTTGTAGTAAGTATGCCATTAGCTTTGTAGTAAGTTTTCAAAGTAGAAAGTGTGAATCCTCAAACTTTGTTCTCAGACCTCAAGATTGTTTTGACTGTTCTAGATCCCTTGTTTTTCCGTATCAATTTTAGCATCGGCTTGTCAATTTTTTTTTAAAAAGTCACTTGGGATTTTTACAGGAGTTATGTTGAATCTGTAGATCAGATGGGGGAGGACTGCCATCTTAGTGATACTAAATTTTTAGATCCATGAACATGAGATAGCTTTCCACTTCATTAGGTCTTTTGAAAATTCTTTCAACCATGTCTTAATGTTTTCAGAATACACTTCTCTTAAATTTATGCCTACGTATTTTTTTTCTTTTTGATGGTATTGTAAATGGAATGTTTTTCTATTTCTATTTCTTTTCTTCTTCTTTTTTTTTTTTTTTTTGGTAAGAGACAGGTAGGAGGGTGTATCTCATTAAAATCACCCAGGCGAGTCTCAAACTCATTGCCAAAAGCAGTCCTCTCACCTCAGCCTCCCAAGTAGCTGGGAATATGGGTGTGAGACACCATACCTGGCTAAATTTTTTCATATTCTCTAGAAATGGAGTCTCACTTAGAATTGTTTTCTAAAATTTATTTATTTATTTATTTATTTTTGAGACAGAGCCTCAAGCTGTCACCCTGGATCACAGCTCACAGCAACCTCCAATTCCTAGGCTCAAGCGAGTCTCTTGCCTCCGCCTCCCAAGTAGCTGGGACTACAGGCGCCCCCCCCACAATGCCCGGCCATTTTTTTTTTTTTTTTTGGTTGCAGCCACCATTTATGTTTGGTGGGCCTGGGCTGGATTCGAACCGGCCAGCTCAGGTGTACGTGGCTGGCGCTTTAGCACGTTGAGCCACAGGCACTGAGCTGTTTTCTAACTTTTATTTTCGGATTGTTCATTGTTAATATATACAGCTGATCATTGTTTTTAAAATATTGCTCTGCATGCTTCAACCTTGTTGGATTCATTTCTAATAACTTTTTAGTGAATTCCTTAGGGTTTTCTATATGTAAGATCAAATTAACAACAAATAGTTTTATTTCTTCTTTTCCAATCTGGATTTTTTTATATCTTTTTCTTGCATAGCTCTCTTTTCATTTTCCCTTTAGGAGGAGTCTGGCATGCCTCATGAATCAGCAGAGGATCTGTTTCATTTCAACGTTGGGGGCTGGCATTTCTCAGTTCCCAGAAGCAAACTTGCTCAGTTCCCGGATTCTCTGCTGTGGAAAGAGGCTTCAGCCTTAACCTCTTCAGAAAGCCAGAGGCTATTCATTGACAGAGATGGTTCCACATTTAGGCACGTGCACTATTACCTCTACACCTCTAAACTCTCCTTCTCCAGTTGTGCAGAACTGAACTTGCTCTATGAGCAAGCACTGGGTTTGCAGCTGATGCCTTTGCTCCAGGTAAGATGCTCTTTTTTTCCCAGGAGAGGTGGTGATCAATAATGTAGGCTTTAAATCACTAAGTGTTGTGTCATTTTATATATTGGCTGCTGAGATGACACTTTTACTGGGCAAGTGTGATGAGTGAGTGAAAGTAATAAACAATACCCTGGAATTACATGTTCTTAATAAAGGATTTTATCCTAACTCTGCCTTATCTATACCAGCAGCCACTTAGGACCCAGGATGGGATTTACTATCCATTGAAAGGGTACCCTTGTCTCTTGAAAATACTGCTTAAGTTGCTTCTTGGTTTGGGTGTTTAATTTTAAAGTGAGAAAACTGAAAATTTTAAACTGAGATTTAAAAATCTAAAAGATCCATTAAGAATCTTATTTCTGGGCTTGGTGCCTGTGCCTCAATGGGCTAAGGCGCCAGCCACGTACACCTGAACTGGCGGGTTCGAATCCAGCCCGGGCCCACCAAACAACAATGACGGCTGCAACCAAAAAATGGCTGGGCGTTGTGGCGGGTGCCTGTAGTCCCAGCTACTTGGGAGGCAGAGGCAGGAGCCTCGCTTGAGCCTAGGAATTGAAGGTTGCTGTGAGCTGTGATGCCACGGCCCTCTATCTAGGGTGACAGCTTGAGGCTCTGTCTCAAAAAAAAAAAGAATCTTACTTCTGGTGGGTCCCAGGCGGTGCACACTGGCTCCCTCCTTGGCTCTGGGATGATTGACCAGAAGATGCCCTACTCATTCTCCCCAAGCCCTGCCAGAAAACAACGTGCCTGTGGCTGGAAGCTGGTGGCTTGGGGACCAGCAAGGCAACCTTGGCTGAGGAAAATAGAGATGCAGTGTCCAGCCCCGGCTGGAAGGGCTGGGCCGGGCGGGAGGAGCCTGGCACGCCGCCCTCCTCAGGGCTGAGGCCGGAGCAGCTGGTGCACATCCAGAACAAGACCCTGCTTGGGCTCATAGCCCCCAACGTGGCCACGGGCTTTGGTGAGAGTTGGAAGAACTTCAGCAGAGAGTTGGGGAAACCTTATCTTACAAAGCTAGTTGAGTTTTGATAGCAAAAGAAAGAAAACATTGCACCATTTATCCACTCCCACACAAGGTCTTAGTGTGAACACAAATGTGTGATATAAGAAAATGTGAAGGTTGTTCTCCTGGGGGCAGGATCCATATCATGGCCCCAGTCAAGCTCATGGACTCTGCTTTAGTGTGCAAAGAAAGACTTGCAAAACATTTGTGAAGAGCTGTCTACAGGTGTAGATGGTTTTGCTCATCCTGGCGATGGACATTTATCTGGGTGAGCCAAGCAAGGTGTTGTCCTCCTCAATGATGTCCTCACTGTGCGGTTCATCAAGCCAGTTCTCATAAGGAGAGAGGCTGGGAGGACTTTACGGATGCTGTCGTGTCCTGGCTAAATCAGAACTTGAATGGCCTTGTTTTTCTGCTCTATGGCTCTTATGCCTAGAAGGGCAGTGCCATGGATAGTGGGACCATATACTACACACTGCTCAGTCCTCCCCCTTGTCAGAGGCTTCTCTGGATGCTGACCCTTCTCTAAGACCAATGAGCTGCTACAGAAGTCTGGCAAGAAGCCCACTGACTGGAAAGAGCTATGATCCTCAAATGAAGGGGTGGTCTGTCTTCCTTGGTGGTTTCTGAGAAGCTGCTGGTAAAGAATTTGTCAGGTAGTCAAATTGAAAATTTCCCTATTCTTAAAAACTCTGCATAAGGGTGAAAACATGAACCAGGCTGCCCAGAAGTGGCGGCTTCATCTACCCAGATGCAGCAGACACTCCTTCTGGACCACTATGGCTTCAGTCTCCAGTGTGTGTACTACGAGGTCAGATACTCACCTGGCTCTCACCTCTTTTTAGGTTAACCAGGGAAGATGTGCATCTTTTTGGTGCAGCAAATACTTTGGTGGCTACTGCTACTTGTTTTCACCCTGTTAAATTAAACATTCACTTATAAGTGTTGCAGGTATTTTATTCTGGCTGACAAGAGCCCCTGGGTATCCAGCCCAGCAGGCATTCCAGGCTCAGCCACGTATACTGCCCCCATGAAGAGCCATCAGAGCCCTCCTTGAAGGAAGCATGAAGACCATTTGCAGGTTTCTAGATATCCAGCCCAGAAATCAGAGATCAATTCCTCGCTTTCAGTAGAAGGGAAGATTCCAGAGGAATAATCCTTGGTGATAGGGGCTATGAGAAACGAGCTGGATGTTGTTTATCCTGTTACTCTTTGGGCATTTCAAGGAATAAGTGAAAATTGAACAATAAAGTGAAGAAAGAGGTTTTTTTTTAATTAGAGGGGGTGATTTTCTCCTAGGGTTATCCTAAATTGGGGTTTTTAAGGTAGCCTGAACTGCCAAATGCTATTTTTTTATGGTCTGAAATCATGTTGGGATGATTTTTCTATATCACTGGAAAAATTTACTTTAAAAAATACACAGGCTTGGCTTGGCGCCTGTGGCTCAATGGGCTAAGGCGCCAGCCACGTACACCTAAGCTGGCGGGTTCGAATCCAGCCCAGCCTGCCAAACAACGAAAAAATGCAACCAAAAAATGGCCTGGCATTGTGGTGGGTGCCTGTAGTCCCAGCTACTTGGGAGGCAGAGGCAAGAGACTCGCTTGAGCCCAGGAATTGGAGGTTGCTGTGAGCTGTGATGCCATAGCACTCTATCCAGGGTGACAGCTTGAGGCTTTGCCTCAAAAAAAAAAAAA
>CAUYON010193052.1:0-35856 GCA_963573935.1 Arctocebus calabarensis
AAAAAATGGCCAGGCGTTGTGGCGGGCACCGATAGTCCCAACTACTTGGGAGGCGGAGGCAAGAGACTCGCTTGAGCCCAGGAATTGGAGGTTGCTGTGAGCTGTGATGCCACAGCACTCTATCTAGGGTGACAGCTTGAGGCTCTGTCTCAAAAAATAAATAAATAAATAAAAATAAAATGAAAGAGCTCTGGGAACAAACTGAATTTTAGTTTCTATATTTGCTCTATTCAAATGACAGCATTTGCTCAAAGTCTACATTTGAATTTTGAATAAAAAATAATTTTAGAGACAGTCTCTAACTTGCCTTTTCCAGAATTTGTGTCAAAAAGTATTCTTCCTCCTACAAAACATGTGAAAGTGATGTTACTGAAATGATTTGCATTCATCTAAGATATAAAATATGTGTTTTCCTCTTTAGATGAACTGTGATACAAATCCCTTGGAAGCCGGACTGGGATATTTTGTGAAACTAAATAAGGTATGTTTACATTTCAAAGCGTGTTTGAAGTAAATCTCAAAAATTAGGATGCTATTTCCTGACAGAGCTGTGCTTTAAAATTTAACCAAGTCTGATTATAGGAGAAATGAGTTGAACATAAATAGTAAGTTTTGCCCAATTGCTTCATATTAACCTTTTGTCAAAATTTAATCACTTCAAACTATTGAAGTATGCTTGTAGATTTAAAATAAAAGAATATAGGCGGCCCCCGTGGCTCAGTGAGTAGGGCACTGGCCCCCTATACCGAGGGTGGCGGGTTTGAATCCGGCCCCAGCCAAACATCTGGGGCACCTGTAGTCACAGCTACTCAGGAGGCTGAGGCAAGAGAATTGCCTAAGCCCTAAAGCTGGAGGTTGCTGTGAGCTATGATGCTACAGCACTCTACCAAGGGTGACAAAGTGAGACTCTGTTTCTAATAATAATAATAAAAATATAGTATCTTTAAGAGCTAAGTCTAAATTCTAAGATGAAAATTACTAAGAATAAGTTGATTATCTGTCAGATTTTAGCGGACATTTTTGTAGGGAAAAAACTGTACCACATGTGTATGTTACAGTAACTCCTGGTGGCCTGGGAAGTTGCGCGCTAATTGATCAAACATGCTGCATCCATTGACTTGATGCCCTCAGCGTGAAGTAGCCTCTCCTCAACAGACCTATCCATCTGCTTATTAAGCATCTTTGTGTGTAGTAACTGCAACATCTGGCTATAAGCAAATGACACATTTCATATGTGTTCAGCATAAAACGGATAGCAACTGAGAAGCTGATACAGGCCAGAGTCTCTGAACTGCCATTAACACTCCAAAAGGAACCCCCATATCAGTGCTTGTCAAAGTGTGGTCTTCAGACTAACAGCACCAGCTTCACATGGGATCTTATTAGAAATACAAATTCCCAGGGCGCACCCCAGACCCACTCAGTCAAACTCTCTGGGAGTCAGGCCAACAAATCTTAACAAGCTCTGCAGGGGATTCGGATGCCTCTAAGGTTGGAGAGGCACTACCCTAAATAATTATTGTGAAAAAGCGTATCGTGAGGCCAATGCATTACAGACTCCCTCATCTACACAAGTCTTACAAATATTCATGAGGTTATCTCATTGAGCACCACCTGAGTCCTTAAAAAGAATAGAGTTGCAGTTACTGGTAGTATCAGAGGACAGACTGGTGCTGTTGTGAGCACCTATTAGAATTACAAAAATAAACCTTCCTGCCCTGGGTGCTTGTAAGTTAAAAGCTGTTTTCCCATCCTGTGGAAGTATGTGAACACAGGTATATGAATCAAGCTAAAGATGCTTTTTTCATGCCCCTGCTTCAGTCCCGAAATTCTGAGCTAAAATATTAACATAAAACATGTATGTTTATAGTATTAGATTTCAGGGAAAAAAACCTCCTAAAGAGTTTTAAAGGGAATATCTTTCTGTACATTTTTTTCATGGCTTTTATTTTTATGATGTACCATCTGCCTCCAGACTAGAGAAAGCAGGTGCTTGGAATTCAGGCAGACCCTAGTGGCAGATTGCTCCTTCGGATAACAGAAGTTTTACTTTAGCTTTTAAAAATAAGGATAAAAATGGTCTGACTCTTGAAAGCACTAAAGTTATTTTGTTGGTAGCCAATAGGTAGATTGATGACTGATTCTTTTGCTTCAGTTTTTGGATGTTATTATTTGGAGATAAGGCGTAAATGATCTTTTCACACTAACATCAGATTTTTACAACTCTCTTTGTAATTATTAGCAGGTGTGGATTGGGTATTTACTAGTTCTGTAACATTATAGAACCAAGTGACCCAAATTCAGCTCAGAACAAAGTTAGTTGTTTAATAGATACTCATTTTTATTTATGATATGCTTTTGTAATGTTTGAATGGTTGGTTTTCATTTAGGTATCACTAAGGTAATTCCTAAACATTTTATTGGGTAAAGGTTCAGGTGGCCCAAGGACCTGGCCCTAACTGAGTCAGACTTTTCCAATCATGTTGATTCAGGGGTTTAGTTGCTATCAGTCTAATCATGGTGATACATTTTGTTCAGATCCTATTTGGTAGTTTCACAGCAACTTTATCATCGTTTTATAGAAGTCTATAACATGAATTGGCTCTTGAAAAACTTAATATCCTTACAAACAAAGCTTTGTAACTTGGTAATCCAAGCCCTATGCCTAAAAACCAAAAGGTTACCCCAACTAGCTTCATACAACATTTAAAAAAATACAATGTAAATCTATATTGCTCAGAAAGTTGATGCTATATGAAAACAGAAGCCATGGATAATACAGAGGGATATTTATATTTGATGCCAGAATAAACGTATCAAAAATATCCTGTCATTCAGCTGCAACCAAAAAATGGCCAGGTGCTGTGGGGCGGGCACCTGTAGTCCCAGCTACTTGGGAGGCGGAGGCAAGAGACTCGCTTCAGCCCAGGAATTGGAGGCTGCTGTGAGCTGTGATGCCATAGCACTCTACACAGGGTGACAGCTTGAGGCTCTGTCTCAAAAAAAAAAAAAAAAAAAAATCCTGTCATTTTACCATTGTTTGAAATTGATTCTTCTCTTTCTTTCCTTTCAAAGCAAAGACATAGACTTCTCTGCTTGGCCTTTAAATGTTTACATTATGATTGTATAAACCATAATATAAGGAAAAGATAGAGAGAGGCAGACTGTGGCAGAGCTAGAGGGGTCTCTGGTGCCGCCCTCAGGGCCCCTTTCACTGAAGGTGAGGAAACTGAGGCAGAGAGGGAGAGCAGCCTGGGGAGGTTGAACTGAGCTCTCTGACCTCACTGAGGAACCTTTTCATCCACCACCTTCCCCGCCAAGGCCCTTTTCCATAATGAACTTATCAGACCTCAAAGACTACCCAGAAATTTTTCTGGTAACATATCATTTGCATGGGCTAGCTTTTATTAATGAATACCTCCCCTGTCTTTTTTTTTTTTTTTTAACTAATTTTGTATTTTATGGCAGGATCAGAATAGCTGCTTTGTTCGTTTTAAGAAGGAAAATGCCTGGGTGAGGAGATGGGGGGTAAGGCCTCACTCATTAGGTTGAATTGACTCGAAGTCCTCGTTAGGTTGAATCTTGTTAAAATCCGGAAGTAGGGAAAAGAAAAATGAAGTACTGAAATCTTCAACCACAGGGGAAGACAGTGTGAAGGCCCTTGTTTCCTTCCTTCTTGGAGTTGTCTGAGCCTCAGTCCCCCTGGCACTTGGCTTGTGTGAAGCTGAATCACATGTACTCACATCATTCACCTGGGGGACATCGATCACGTACCATTTAATGATCTCAAATCAAAGATAAATTCCTGATGAGTCTCAGATCTCATGAAGCTGGAGACAAATAGTATTTTCAGGAACGGAAGTTGTAGGGGTACATTTTTAAATTTGTAGCCTTAAAAAGGCCATTTTGCAGGAGGAGGGTTGTCTAGCGGTATACAACAGCGCCATCTCGTGGAAAGTAGGCGGCAGAGCCCTGAAAGGAAGCATTTACCAACCATCCAGGAATCATAGCCCGAGAATATGGGGAAAGGGGACAGGAAGGGGAGAGGATGGGAGGGGAGGGGAGTGGGGAGGGTGATTGGTGGGACCACACCTACTGCATCTTACAAGAGTACATGTGAAATTTACTAAATGTAGAAAAAAAAATGTCTTAACACAATAACTAAGAAAATGCCGTGAAGGCTATGTTAACCTGTTTGATGAATATATTTCAAATTGTATATAAAAACAGCACATTGTACCCCACAATTGCATTAATGTACACAGCTATGATTCAATAAAAAAAAGATTAATAAAAGGGAAAAACGATTGAGTATAGACTTTAAAAATCACCTTAACTGAAAAGCACGTCGCCTGAAACAACGCATATCCTTGTGCTTAATGGTATTTTGATATGTTCCAAAGGAAGTAATTTGGGGAAGAAATATCAGTGGCAATTTTTTTTAGTTGGAAATGGAAGAAATACGTTAATCAAGAACGAGAGGAAAATCAGCTGCCTTAGGATGGAGTCATAGTTTTTCTTGGAATTTTCCTCTTGGAAACACTGAAACTTTGTCCATTTCTGGAGAATACCCCCCAAGATTCACAGATGTTGTGTGAATGTTTCTTGCATGGGCAGTTCTGCAGAGGTTGAGGCTGTGATGAAATGTCGGAGAATAAGGAGGCTGAAAGCTCCCTCAGGCAAACAGCAAGTTTATTTCTTCCACCAAAGCTTATATAGGCACATAACTCAATCAACAAATGACTTGGTGCCTACGGCTCAACGGCCTGAGGTGGCAGCCACAGTACAACTGAGCTGGCGGGTTCGAATCCAGCCCAGCCCGCCAAACAACAATGACAGCTACAACCAAAAAATGGCCAGGCATTGTGGTGGGTGCCTGTAGCCCCAGCTACTTGTGAGGTGGAGGCAGGAGACTCGCTTGAGCCCAGGAATTGGAGGTTGCTGTGAGCTGTGATGTCACAGCACTCTACCCAGGTTGACAGCTTGAGGCTCTGTCTAAAAAAAACAAAACAAAAACTTAACAAACACATGATTTAATCTTATGACTTAATCAATGAACTTATGACTTAAACCTGGTCCCAGGCCACTGTCTGACTGGAACTTATGGACCTATGGAAAAATCGAATTAACTGATAACCACTTTACTACCATTATGTAAAGCTATCCTTATGGGCTAAGGTTTAACCAGCTTAACTGATACCTACTTCACTAAAGATATTTTTATGCTAAGCAATCAAAAACAAAACCACAAAACAAGATCTTGGGGAAATAAGTGGTTTAAATGCTTGCTCCTACGGTATCTGTTTGCAGACCTGTCTCCATGAAGCTCTGCCCTAAATCACTTTTACATGATTAGGTTCTAAGCCACATATGGAGTTCTATCCAGGACTTTTTCCTTTCTAACTCACAAAAGACTTTAAACTTGCCTTCACATAATGGAACCATTTAAAGGTTTACTTATAGGCTTTTCACCTGTACACAGAGACTCAAATACTAAGTGTGATATGTTTCAATAGATCAGAAGAATAGGGTTTTTTCTGCAATGCAATTTCTCCCTTTCTTCCTTCTCCTGCTCCCTCCTTCTTCCTTGCCTTAATCTTCTAACCAGTTGAAACAGAATAAAACGAGATATATACTAACCACAAGTTAGAAGACAATGTAGATTCTAGAAGATGCAGGGTTTCTTTTTGAGGAAAGATTATTTAAAACATAACTATTCCATAAACAAAAATAAAACGACCCCCCAGGCTCAGCACCTGTGGCTCAACAGGCTAAGGGGCCAGCCACATACACCTGAGCTGGTGGGTTTGAATCCAGCCTGGGCCCGCCAAACAACAATGATGGCTGCAACCAGAAAATGGCCAGGTGTTGTGGTGGGTGCCTGTAGTCCCAGCTACTTGGGAGGCAGAGGCAAGAATATAGAATTCCTTGAGCCCAGGAATTGGAGGTGGCTGTCAGCTACGATGCCACGGCACTCTACCCAGGGTGACAGCTTGAGGCTCTGTCTCAAAAAAAAAAAAATATGTGCCCTGGATAGTACTTTGGGTGCTACGATGCCAAGAATGGGAGCATATGAAATCACCTTGGTATTTGTGTTATAGTGCACTCATTAGGTTTCCAAGATTTCGGAAAGAGCAGAAAGTAACAATTGTACACACCCCTCCACCCACCCACACACACACACAAAAGACACAACATGGTGAAAGTGCTAAAGTAGTCACTGACTGAATATTTTTAAATATCATTATGGTATACTCGAAACATTTGTTTATGATTTTGAACCGTGTAATTGGAAAACCGAAGTTCATTTGAATTCTTGCTTGTTTTTTAGAAATCTGTAAAACCTCATTTCCCTTTATATAATAGAACTTGGCTGGGAAAATATCACTTTTTTCCTGAAGGGGAAAAAAAAAGTCTTTAGTGTACCCTTGCCAATTAAAAAGACCGGGCAGAGAAATTGATTCCTCGTAGACTTTGTGTAGAAATTACCAGTCGTAATGATTTTTCCCTACGCATGATCTCACTCAGAACTACTGAGAAGTTTATAATCACAGAGGTCGGATGAGGTGAGCAGTGATTTAGAGAATTGAGCTGATTAAGAAGAAGCCCCTGATTTTATTTTAATAACCCAGTAAAGAAAAATCAGACTGTGTTTACCTACGGCAGCAGTGCTGTTAAAATTTATGCAAATAGAACACTTCTATTATTACCAAGCCTTTTTAGAGTGTTGTGCTTTCCAGGGAGCTTTGTAAATCAATATCATCATTTTTAGCCCGTGTATGGCTGCTGAGTGCGTCCATTGACCTGCACGGTGAATTTCCATTTGGTGAGGTTGCTATAGTTAAATGGAGGTTTCCACCCCAGAGAAATTAAGAAGAGATAAATGCAGCTGGACCCAGCCCTTGGCAGTTCCACTGTGTGGTGAGTTACCTTTATGGTGGACTATCGTATGGAGGCGTACATGTGAGCACAGAGCCCTGTGTAATGAATTTAAGTGACGCCTTCTCTCTGCATCACTAGTTGGGCTAATTGAACTGCGAAAGTCCACTAGGAAGGGTAGAGAGGGGGGAGCTGCAGTGAACAGCGCAAGGGACCGTATTTTTAACCGATTTTGACTGAACTGGTTTGTCTGTTACATGGCTTTGTGTGGCAGGTATTATGATAAAGTGTTAATGGCTGGGCCAGTGCATTTTACATAGACGTCTTCTGCACCCTAAGACCATTTGTGTGCACCTGACCATTTTGATCTTCTTTTGCCCCACTTCCTCTCTGTCCACCATGCGTTGTCTGGTAATGGATAGGGCGCAGGACATAGGAAGTGCCCTCGTGAGAGTTGACAGTCGGGTCCGCTCAGATGGATGATTCCCAGAGCGCCTTGTTTCCCCTTGTGAGGAAGAGGGCATGTGTGCCTTGGGGTAGCAATTACTGTCTATTGTGGGCAGCCTTATCTCACCTGTTAATACAACCAGTGGTGAGGCCACACTGCTTCATTCCCCTAAAACCTGGGAGGGTATTTTTATTTCTCCCTGGGAGTTGATCTTTGGAGACCAGGAAATGGGGGCATGAGGGTTATTTTGGGGGTTGGGGGGAGTAGTAGCTTCAGAGGATGGAAGCATTAAAACTCCAGATTGCTGGCTTGCAGGGTCACACTTCTGCAGTGCTCCCTATAAGACTTAGAATGCTGCCAGCTACTAGCAACAGTGAGTCCCCACTGGCGTAATGAAGGCGTCTTTCAGAAAACAGAGGAGCAAAAAAAAGATTGAACTTGTAAAGAATATGGAAACTGAGTTCAGGGAGAACAGGTAAACCACCAGGTAATAAACCATGGGTTTCTTAGCCTCAGCACTGCTTCCCGTTTGGAGCTGGATAATCCATAGGCTGGGGGCTGTCCTGAGCACTGTGGGACACTTAGAAGCATCGCTGCCCCCATAGTTATCTGTAGCACCCTGATTCCTCAGTTGTGACAACTAAAACTGGCTACAGATATGAAACATGTCTCCTGGGAGGGCAGTATCGCCCTCCGTGAGAAGCACTAGAAAAGGTAGAGAGATGCATGGAGTATGAAGGTCTTCGTTTTGCAAAAGGAGATGGCCCCAGAAATGTAAGGACACCTTCAGAGCACCCTAAAGTAGGTTCTTTCTCAGCATGGCGTATGTGATACCCCGGGCGCCCACACAGATAATAATCAAGCCATTCCTCTTATAATCAAGAACGCTCGACTTTAAAATCTGGGAGGGATAAATTCTCAACTGGTCCTCGAAGGCAGAGATAGGTGAGGAGCTTGAATGAAAGAAAGTATGTATGCTTGTTAAAATGTTATCATATTTTCCATATATATATATATATATCTACTTCTCTATCTAGGGGGAAGTGCATAGATGAATTTTATTAGTTAATTAATATAGTTAATGAAGTGGAGCATTTGCTCATTTCCAGGATTCTGTTTTATATTTCTTTGTAATACTAAGAAGCTGGTATCTGTGAAAATACTCCCAATTTAGCAATCTTGTAAGTTCAGAATTTAGATACTTGTATTTCATAAACAGCAGCGGGTGGTGTCTGGCATAGTAGAGGGATTTTGTAGCATTCATTTGGTAATAGAAAGTGATAGGATTTAGCCCTGGACTTGGTCGGGACTCCAGAAAGTATGAGTCGTCGTTGCTAGCTACGTAGAGCCTCCTGGTGTTAGCAGAAGTGACTTCTCAGTTTATGCCCATTCAGAATAGATGTTCATGACACAGGTGAAACGTAGTTCCCTGCGGGGGGGACAGTGGAGAGCCTTCCCAAAGAAATCTGACCTGAGCGTTGGTCCATTCACTGAAAAAATTAGAGAAAGCCTACTAGGAATCTTTAAAAATGTCTTATTTTTGTTAGTTTGCTTGTTTTAACCAAAAGCATGGAAATTTGCAGTCATTTGCCAATAGTGTGAAGGCCAGCCACAGTGTCTGCTCCAAGGAGGACGTCTAGCACAGGACCCCCTAAGTGAGCCCAGCACCGTCCACACCACTTTCTACTCAACTTGGGGGAAACCTGCATGAATGTTTTCACTTCTGCCTCTCCCCGCAGTGACCCCTTTGTTCCCTATCTTCATGGTCATCTTGCCCACACCTAACTGACCTCACAGGCTTTGCTTAAAGTGACTCACGCTTACCCTGTCTCTCATGCAGCCAACCTCATCTTCATTAAACACACACACAAGCACCGATTGGTGCCCTGTGCACTCACACTTTATCTGTGCGTATCACACTTAGAGTATGTAGTTACAGTGGGAAGGGCAGCACCCGAACCAGCTGGGAGCAAGCCTGGGCCAGCTTCGGGGCGGCGAGGCAGGCGGGCCAGCTTCCAGCTGCAGGCCTGCCACCCTGTGCCTGGGCACCGGTCCTCCAGGGTCCACTCGGAAGAAGTGGAAAGCAAAGTGTAGGCAGGTGAGATTCACCTACCTGGCCGGCCTCCCGTTCTCTCTCTCCTGCTGTGCACGTATAAATCAGTGCCTGGCAGGAGATGGCAGAAGCCTTTACAAGAACTAGTTGCCATTTATCTTTTTATTATTAGACTTCCTGGTAATGTGCGAAGTCTAGTAATTGCATGTGTGTCGGACCAACTCGCTGTAAGTTTTACATACGATGATATTAAACTCTGACTGCAGGCAGAGGGAGGGGACAAAGGCTCCTGCGGTGAGCCCATCTGCTGGTAACCATACAAGCTGAGAGGAATATGGCCCCACGCAGCCTCCACTGCCCCATGTACTTTATAGCTGTAGTCAATGCTCCTTATAAATCTCCCCAAGAGCCCCAAGGGCCGTTTCAGTGGAGTCCTCAAGAAGGAAAGTGCAGCGTTGTGTTGTGCTGTAAATGCTCCTTCTTCTTTTGCACATTGCTTTAAGGTGGAATGTTTTTCCACAGGCTCTTGTTTACTGAGCTGTTTATTATTTCCTGCGTCAGGTGCCCTCCAAGCTCAGTGTTTGGGCCCTTGCTCTGCTGGGGTTTGCTGGCATTTGGGAGACCAGTAGTAGACAGACAGAGAAGGGAGATAATTTGATGATAGGGACACATTCTGGGACAGAGATGAACAAGGTGATGTGAGGGAGTGGTTTGGGTTAGAAGGGTGCCACGTTAGAGGGAAGAAGAGGGGACAGGCCCCAAGGGGCACCCAGAGGTCAGATACATGCCTTTCAGAAACTTAAGGTTCAGAAAGTCATTTAATAACTACCCATGGCTCGGCTTCTGTGGCTCAAGCGGCTAAGGCGCCAGCCACATACACCTGAGCTGGAGGGTTCAAATCCAGCCCAGGCCTGCCAAAGAACAATGATGACTGCAACCAAAAAATACCCGGGCGTTGTGGCGGGCGCCTGTAGTCAGTCCCAGTACTTGAGAAGTGGAGGCAGGAGAATTGCTTGAGCCCAGGAGTTGGAGGTTGCTTTGAGCTGTGATGCCACGATCTCTACCCAGGGCGAGAACTTGAGGCTTTGTTTCAAAAAAAAAAAAAAAACCCGTGTTTGCATAGAGACCCCTGGGAGATGAGAATCTGGTGACCTTGGCATCTGGACACTTCTAGAGAATATACATTAATATCATTGTATTACTCTAAGAGACTCTCCCTTTTTTTCTGTAAATAGGGAGAACAGTTGAGATTAAGAATGTTGCTTAAATTCCATCCACCTCCCCATTTTTTCCTGACTTTGCAGTTTTTATCCGAGGTCTAAAGAGCAACGTTACAGCCTAAATTAGATCTGAGTGTCTGTTTCTTTTGGACTTCTGGAGTTTTTGCTAACAACCACGGTTCAGTCCTGAACGTTACATAACAGCATCATGTGCTAATTTTTTTTGAATGGCTTTATGATTAACCTTGATTTAATAAGAACATCCATTGCATTTCCAAACCACACAGATTAATACAAACTTAATGAAGCAAAATGTGCTGTTTGGCTCTCATGTAGCTAAATTCTCAAAGGATGGGAGCTGGCTTAAGAATTTATAAGTTTGATGAACATTCAGATGTTCCAGAAACTGTTGAAATTCTGAGGCTGCTTCTAGGAAATGCCTATATTCCACCAGGAACTATATTCAAATGACACTTTAGAATTGGAAACAACTGAGTATTGTACACTTTTTGTTTCAGTTACGGACTTGCATCTGGCTTATTAAAAAGAGAAAACAAGAAAAGACAGCTAATACTTTGTATATTCTCAACTTACTGGTTTAAAAGAAATTAATACACATTTCACTGTCATAATACTTTTTGATCTTTCTAGTTTTCTCTTTAATCAACCAAAGCATCTTTGGAAGAAATATATTTGGATTGAAGTTTCAGTTTTCATTGTAGTCTTTTTTGTATGTATGGTAAAATAATGCCTGTCTGACATAAAATGTATCATTTTTCACTCTACTGTTCAGTGACATTTCTGTACATTCACCACCCATTTCCAGCACTTTCTCATCATCCCACAAAAATGTTCTTTTCTCCCTCTCTGCTGTCCCTGGAGACGGCCCTTTTACCCTCCGTCTGTATATTCTTGCACAGTGTGGGTCCTTCTTTGTCTTTGTGAGCACAGTGACCCAGGATTTATCCATGTTACAGTGTCTTTTGGAGTTTCGTTCTTTTTGTTTGTTTGTTTAGTGGGTGCTCCCGGATTCAAACTCGCCACCCCTGGTGCACGGGACTGGCATTCTAACCACGGAGCTACAGGCACCCAGCTGAGTTTCGTTCTTTGAGGACCCACCATACTGTTTTCCTGGAGGTTCATTTTTAAATCTTTGGGAGATGTGTTTAAAATAGAATCTCACCGCCACTCATCTTCTCTGAACACAAAGGGTAAAGAACCTCGAGCCTGTAGGCCCAATGTAGCCAGAGCCTCTGTCTGTACCGTCAACAAGCTCAGGACGTTTATTCTGTTTTTAAATGGTTGGAAGAATCAAAAGAAGAATACTAACAATGTCACTGTCCACGAAAATGCTATGAGGTTGGGATTTCACCTTGCACAGTTGCAGTTTGATTGGAACACAGCTGCGGCTGTTGCTTCTGTGTGCTGTCCACGACTGTTCTCAGCTCAGCACGGTTGAACAGTTGTATGGCTCACGGAGTGGAATGAGTTTGCTAGGTTGAAATGATAAGGAATCAAACAAAGTGTGTTTCCATCTGTTGACTGCTGTGCCAGTCTGCATCTAGGTCAGCTTTTCCAGGGGTCTGAGTTGGTGTGTCAAGTTCTCTCCGAATTAATCACACTGTCATAAGTTTCATTTCTGTCACTTTTTGGCATGTACAGTAGCTCCAGCCTCCTTTCTAACTCCAAGTGTGAAACCCCACCCAGGGCTTGGGGCTTGCTCAGTTTAGGTACATTTCCTTTTCTTTTGTAATTCCAAACTTTGGCTTCCTAGCACGTCTTTTAAGGAACTATTTCCATTGAGGAGGAGATACATTTCTGGATCCTGAGGGAACTAAAATGATAAGGTTTGTACTCAACGGAGAGGCACAGTCCTCTATTTTTAATCTGTGATATTTCTATAAAATCATGCAAATGTCATACTTGTAACTGTAGGGTGTTTTCGACTTTTTCTCTTCTCTCAAAGAGCTGTTCTGAACCGGGGGTGATTTGGTAAAAGTCAAGTTCCCACGGACGTCCACCTGCTCCTTTAAATGACATCTTTGAACTGTCGTTTTAGTCATAGCACTTTGTTCAGAATGATTTTGTTGTCAGAAGTCTCACCCCCAGAGCTTTGGAGTGTGCACAGCCTGCTTTGCTGTGGGTCACCTGTAGTTCACACCTAGCCTGTTGTTTTATTTAATTCATGAGGACCTCAGAGAAATTTGAACAGGCCCAAGTTGCTAAGCTTAAACGTACCTAAATTCTATTTTCCTTGTATTTAGTTTTTGTAGGAAATGGGGCATCCTGTTTTCTCTTTTTGAAATCTTGTTTGAAATCACATTTGCACGAAGAAGCAGCCTGTTGCCTTTCAAACTGGTGAAGTGGGAGCAGTAAGACAGAGAAAGGTGGGCAGAGAACATCATTTGGGAACTACAGCACGGAGGTGTTGTTAAATAAGGTAACCGTGTAATCAAGGGTGCCAAGGCCAATGCTAATTAACTGGGGAAGCTGCTAAAATATTTTAATTTTTTTTACCAAAACATAAAATTTTAAGAATTTTAGCATCTGCTAGGGCTCAGTCTAATGTCTTTCTCCCCTGTCCCCCATTGCACCCTCTTCTTTTTCCGTTTCTCAAATACACGAGCTCATTAAAAAAATTCAATTTGAGACTCAGGCGATATATTTCCTTATAGGAAAGCCATAGATGAATATAATTATGTTCCATATGAAATGACAACTTTGGCTCGACGCCTGTGACTCAACGGGCTAAGGCGCCAGCCACGTACACCTGAGCTGGCAGGTTCGAATCCAGCCCGGGCCCACAACAATGACGGCTGCAACCAAAAAAAAAAAAAAGAAATGACAACTTCAGTCACTTACACTTTGCCTTGTATTATTGTTTTAAGTCTCTTTTAAAGAGACTGCTCATTATTTATCCTGTGGGAGTGATTGTCAGAAAATGTGTACAGCTTCATCTTAAAATTTTTCTTTGTTTAATTGTGGCAAAACCACACATAAAGTACATCTTGTTTATGTTCTCTTTTTATGCCTGAGAAAATTAGTAGAACAAAGACCCACTTATTGGTACAGCTATTCCCGCCGTGTGACATAATAACTTCCATTTGTTACAAACCTGTGTGCATGGCTTTATTTGAATATGTGAATTCAAGTTACATGAATTTAGTCTTCCCTAAAGCTCTGTCCCCACAGCATCAATGTTCACTGACATCAAAGATGGGGAGAGTTCTCGAGACCTGCGTCACTGGTGGGGTGAAACCCTTACTCCTTTGCAAGGAAGGTGCAGAGTCAGCCTGATGATATTAGTGGGTTATCTGTCAGTAATGCATTGCAGGTGCACAGTGTAATCGATCAATCTAATTCCGTACTGCTCCAAGGCAGGGCTCAGCGCGCTGCTGCCCGTGGGCCAGCCCTGCCGGCCACCTGTTTTTTGTAGGAGTTTTATTGGAACGCACCCACACCCATCTGCTGACAGGCAGCCAGTAACTGCCAGGCACAGTTGAGCAGTGTCATTGTGCAGTCCCAGACGCTGGCTTTTCAGCCTTTTCATAGAAACTGTGTGCGTTCCCCTGCTCTGAGGCTCTAGATCTCTCCTCCCTTCTGTTGACGTATCTAGATGCTTCTCCCATCTGTTAAGCTCAGTTTCAGAAAGGGGAGGATAGTAAACAGTGCAGCCAGATGGGACAAGTTAGGACAGTGTGAACTTTTCATCTTTCTGTGGTGTGTTGGTGGGTGCCTGTATGTCTGTCTGCATGTGGGATGCGAGTTGTATGTACCAGTGTGTTGTTTATTAAAATGCCAGGCTTCCGCATTGCTCGTGAAAGATGTAAAATGCTGTCATTTTCTTTCATTAAAAAAGAAAAAAACTGTAATAGCATTCACCACGGAGGTATCTCTGGGGGTGATATTGGACCAGGCACAGTCTTGGGATCCATGTTCTAAGAGCTCCTCAAGAAACAGAGTTTTTGTTTTTTGTTTTTTCTTTTGAGACAGGCTCTGACTCTCCTGCCTGGGCTAGAGTTGAGTGGCATCATCATAGCTTTCTACAGCCTTGGATCCCAGGGCAGAAGAGATCCTCCTGCCTTAGCTTCCCTAGTAGCTAGAACTGTAGACGCCTGCCACCACATCTGGCTAACTCTTCTATTATCTGTAGAGAGGGGGGTCTTGCTGTGTTGCTCAGCCTGGTCTTGAATTCCTGGCCTCAAATGTTCCTCCTGCCCCAGCCTCCCAAAATGCTGGGCTTGCCAGCATGAGTTGCTGTGCCTGGCTGAGAAACAGACTCTGAAAATGAGGTTTTCCTGGGGAGTGCCTCCAGATCACTGGCTATGTGGAAGTGGGGAAAGGAGCGCCTCTGGGTAGCCAGCTACCCGTCCCTCCCTGTCTATTACATGCGTCCGAGCACTTAACTCAGCTCTGGTGTGTCTATAGATGCAAAGGCCCTGACTTCCTGATGTTATCTTTTGGAGAATTTGATGATTCACTGTATCTGTGAGTCCTTTTAATCTGTTTTGCTGAATAGCTGAACAGAACCCTTAGGCCAAAGGTGAGGGCTGTATCACCCCTTATATAAAGTGGAGGAGTATTTGCACATATGCTCTGCACCTCATCCTTTAAATCATCCCTAGATTACCTAATCCCAAGTACAGTGTAAATAATTGTTATACTATATATATATTTTTTTCTTTTTTCTTTTTTTTTTTTTTTGACACAGCGCCTCAAGCTGTCACCCTGGATAGAGTGCTGTGATATCATAGCTCACAGCAACCTCCAATTCCTGGGCTCAAGTCAATCTGCCTCCGCCTCCCAAGTAGCTGGGACTACAGGCACCCACCACAACGCCCGGCCATTTTTTGGTTGCAGCCATCATTGTTTGGCGGGCCCGGGTTGGATTTAAACCCGCCAGCTCAGGTGTACGTGGCTGGCGCTGAGCCTGTACTGTCTATTTTTTAAAATGTGCATTATTTTTTATTCATTTATTTCTAAAAGTATTTTTGACCTGCAGATGCAGAACTTACAGGTGCAGAGGGCCACTTTTACATGTTTTCAAAGGCAATGTATCTCAAAGATGTATAGCCAATGTATGTAATTTGAGATGTATTGACAGTACACACACCCATGGTCGATAACAGATTAGACAGGGATTCAGAGTGGGTTGTTATAGATAGAGTGCAGTCTGGGTTTTTAAATCTTTTGAAATTTTAGTGTTAGGCTTTTAATCAAGAGTAGCTGTCCCATTTGTCCATGGGTAGTTGTTTTTGTGTTTGTTACCAGGTGTAACTCACTGCTTTATTTTTCAAGGGGTTGTTGTGCCATTTACAGTATTCATTTTTAACTTTGAATGGCACTCGACTGCCTGGCATCAGAACCTTCAACAAGGCGCATTCATCCTCCCATTTCCCCGCCTCTGTGCTGCATTGGCTGTGCACTTTACCTTTATACATGTGAGAAACAGTACAATACATAGCCATTGATTTTCCATTCAGCTGTCAGTTATCTGCAAAAGAATTTTTCAAATGAAAAACCATTTTTATATTTACTCCTGTAGTCACTATTTGTGGCACTCACCATTTCCTTCTTAGGCCATTCTTCTGCTTAAAGGACTTCCTTTAACATCTCCAGTAGTGCGGGTGTACCGGCAGTGAATTCTCTCTTATTTTGCTTGCCTGGAAAAGTCTGTATTTTGCCTTTTTTTTTTTTTTGACAGAGTCTCACTTTGTCACTCCAGGAGAGTGCTGTGGTGTCGGAGCTCACAGCAACCTCAAACTCTTGGACTTAGGCTATCTTCTTGCCTCGGCTTCCATAGGCACCTACCACAACGCCCGGCTAATTTTTCCACTTTTGGTAGAGATGGGGTCTTGCTCTTGCTCAGGCTGGTCTTAGATTCCTGAGCTTAAGCAATCTACCTACCTTGGCCTCTTACGCCTGGCCCCTTTGCCATTATTTTTTGAAAGAAATTTCATCTGAGTGTAGAGTTTTAGATTGATAGATTCTTACAGCAATTTAAAGATTTCATTCCATTGTCTTCTGGCTTGCATAGTTGTTGAAAAAAAGTTTGTGGTATTTATTATCTTTTCCTCTACATATGGTTTATGTTTTTTCTGTGGCTGCTTTTATAAGAAGTTTCTTTCAGCACTGATTTTCAAGAAATTGATTATGTCTTTTTGGGATTTTCTGTGATGTTTTTCCTGCTTGGGATTTGTTTAGCTTTTTGAGTCAGTTTCACCTTTCTTAACCGAGGGAATTTCTCAACTTTACTTGATCTTGAAATCCCCGTTTTGTTTTGTTTTGTTGCAGTTTTTGGCTGGGGCTGGGTTTGAACCCACCACCTCCAATTTATGAGTCCGGGTTCCCTACTCCTTTGAGCCACAAGCACCGCCCCAAAATCCTCGTGTTAAGTAACATATATTATCTTCTTTCAGAACTAGTATTTTATGAATGAACACTAAATGCAGTTTGGGAAACAATGATAAAAATCAGTGTAGCTCTCTTGAACCTTAAAGAATCAGGTTGCACAGAAAGCTTTTGGACGTGTGCTTGTTATTATGTAGAGTATCTGATGGTCGTTAGTGCATGGAGGAAATGTCAAAAATAATCTGATAACTGTCAGCATTGTGATTGTGCTCCTATAGTAACCATTTCTCCTCACGTTGTCAAATATAAGTAAAACTTATTACCAAAATCTCTTTCTCACATTTTGTACAGTGACAGTCCATCAATGTCCTGAAGGAAACTGATGGCACTCCCAAAATTACATCTACATAAGACATTACTGAAATGTTGATTCTAAAACATTCAAACTCCTATTTTTATCTATAGACATGGAACACCAATTTCTATTGTTTAACCATGCAGACTGTTTTTAAAAGAAAAATCTTTTGGGCAGCGCCTGTGGCTCAGTCGGTAAGGCGCTGGCCCCATATACCGAGGGTGGTGGGTTCAAACCTTGCCCCCGCCGAACTGCAACAAAAAAATAGCCGGGCGCTGTGGCGGGCGCCTGTAGTCCCAGCTACTCGGGAGGCTGACGCAAGAGAATCGCTTAAGCCCAGGAGTTGGAGGTTGCTGTGAGCTGTGTGATGCCACAACACTCCACCAAGGGCCATAAAGTGAGACTCTGTCTCTACAAAAAAATAAATAAAAAGAAAGAAAGAAAAATCTTTTAAAATATTCATTGGTTTTAATTTATAGCTTTCTAGTTTGCTTGTAACATATATGCTAATTTGTACTCAGCTTATCTATGTATGTATGTCTTTATTTATTTTTTAGAGATAGTCTCACTCTGTCGCCCTCGGTAGAGTGCTGTGGCATCACAGCTCACAGTAACCTCCAGCTCTTGGGCTTAGGTGATTTTCTTGCCTCAGCCTCCCGAATAGCTGGGACTACAGGCACCCCCTACAATACCCGGCTATTTTTTGTTTTTGTTGCAGTTTGGCCAGGGCTGGGTTCGAACCCGTCACCCTCGGTATATGTGGCCTGCGCCCTACTCACTGAGCTACAGGCACTGCCACCCATGTATGTATTTATTTATTAGAGATAGGGTCTTACTATGTTGCCCAAGGTGGTCTTGAAGTCCTGGCCTCAAGCAACTCTCCCACCTCAACCTCCCAGGTAGCTGAAATTATAGGTATTTGCCTACCCCATATAGTGGAGGTGGCGGGGTCAAACACGTCCCCAGCTGAAAACTTGGGGGGGGGAATATATATATATACACACATGAGCCTCTGCACTGCCTTTAAAATTTGTGTACCACATTACATTCATTAATCGTTGAGAAAATAACATAAAATTCTTTTTGTGGCTCAGTGCCTATGGCTTAAGTGGCTAAAGCGCCAGCCACATACGCGAAAGCTAGCAGGTTTGAATACAGCCCAGGCCTGCCAAACAACAATGACACTACAAATAACAATGACAACTACAGGCTTGGCGCCTGTGGCTCAGCAAGCTAAGGCATCAGCCACATACACCTGAGCTGGCGGGTTTGAATCCAGCCCAGGCCGCCAAACAACAATGATGGCTGCAACCAAAAAATGGCCGGGCGTTGTGGCGGGCGCCTGTAGTCCCAGCTACTTGGGAGGCGGAGGCAGGAGACTCGCTTGAGCCCAGGAATTAGAGGTTACTGTGAGCTGTGATGCCAGGGCACTCTATTCAGGGTGACAGCTTGAGGCTCCGAAAAAAAAAAGAAATAATTTTTTTTTCCTATGTCATAAATATAGCTTTAAAAGGGAAGGGGTCTCTAGTGTTGTTGCTCAGGAATACATGTAAACAGAGAAGGGCATACATTTGGCATGGGGGCAAAACAAATCTAAAGAGTATTTCAAAACTGAAGTTTTAAAAATGGAATAGCATATGAGGAAATAATTAAAATGCTCTGACTTTTTACCCCACCATACCTATTTTCATAGTTTGGTGAGTAAGAAGAGAAACGAGGATGCTGGCCTGATTTTAATTCCCAGTGGATGGAGGCTCGTGCAGGGCTGCCCCACTTCTTGACACTATTACTATATTAAAAGTAACATGTATTTTTATGAGTCATTACCATCTTGGCACACTTACATTCATTTTAGTCAAGTACTGCCATCTTTACACTTCAAGCTTCCAAAGTCTTAAAACAAAATGCACATTGATTTTGTATTTCTCTTGGAGAACATATAGTCTTCCAACAGTATAATCTCAATTTATTGGAATGTTTAGTAACTCGTGTACTCAAAGTCAATCAAAAATTGTCTTTAAAATTTCAACACTTGAAAAGTCTTTCGCAGAGAAAGTGGGGGAAGTTGGGCAAGGTGTAGCGCATTAAGCATGGAGTAGCCTTGTCTGCATGGACAGGGTCTGTACAGAGACGCCCTCGGCAGGAGGGCTGGGTGGAGCACGTGGTTCACAGAACGTGCACCGCCGGCCGCCCAGAGCTGAGTTGAAGTCATGAGGATCCAGTGGTCATTTATTGTGCGACTAGGCAAGTGGTGAGAACCACACTGGCGCTATCAGAACCTCACTGCTGCTATCGGTGCCTGGGACACAGAAGGCATCAGTGAACATGTGTCCTGAGATTGTGGCAGGTGGAATTCACGGGAAATCCTGAATTCTTTGTCCCAATCTTTGTACCTCACAATGCACAATGGCTTATCAGAGCTTTAAGCAAATCCTCCTGTAAGTAAAAAGGGGGTAGAACCTGCCCATTGTACCAAGGAGGACTCTGGAGTGTTCAAACTCTCTGCACCTCCCAGCCCAGGGCTTGGGCAGGCATCTGCCTCTCAGTGCTTGTATTTCCTCATCTTTGCAAGTGGGATAGTAGTAGCCCTATTTCATAGGGTTGCCTTAGAAATGGCGACCATCACTTCTGATGGGCATAATTATTAATACATGAGGCTCAGCGCCTGTGGCTCAGCGGGCTAAGGTGCCAGCCACGTACACCTGAGCTGGTGGGTTCGAATCCAGCCTGGGCCTGCCAAACAACAATGATGGCTGCAACCAAAAAATGGCCGGGCGTTGTGGCAGGTGCCTGGGAGGCGGAGGCAAGAGACTCGCTTAAGCCCAGGAATTGGAAGTTGCTGTGAGCTGTGATGCCACAGCACTCTATCCAGGGGTGACAGCTTGAGGTTCTGTCTCAAAAAAAAAAAAAAAAAAAATTATTAATACATGATTATATAAGGACTTACTGTTCTAAGTGCTTTCAGTATTCAAAGTGATTTATTAGAAGGACTAAATAAGTTCAAAACATTTTGGAGAGAGCCAGGCACACAGCAGGTGCGACATATGGGTTGGCTATTAATAGTTTTTAACTGTAGCCCAGTGTTGTAAAGCCCATTGGATCGTGGAGCTGGTTTTCAGGTGATACGCACTAACCACCTTCTAAACAACCAGTGAAACATCACTCTGAAGACCTTGCTTTGGCAAACACTTCTCTACTGATTTTAAACCTCCAGTTGACTGGCTTCCAAGTTCATTTGGTTCCTGGCTTTCCTGGCCACAGCCCTGCCGATCATTATCCCTGTTTTATGAGGCACCTGCTGAGACGGCCCCTTTCTCGGTATCTTTCCCACCTGCCTTCCAGAGGTGTTAGATGTTCAAGGTCAGGCATGCTGGCCTGGGTTGGGGTCTGTCTCTCCTCAAGTCACAGGCGAGATGTCAGACAGGGCTACAGTCATAGGAAGGTGTGATGGAGTGGAGGGCCCGTGCCAGTGATGTCTCCGTCACGTGACTGGCTAGCAGGTGGCAGGTGGCCTTCAGTGTGCTCCGTGCCTCCCTTCCACAGGCGGGCACTTTATCATACAAATGTAATACTATCAAGAGTAGCCAGGAATGCCTCCCTCTCCAGTTGGGGCATTCAAAAATACCTCCAGTCATTGCCCAATATGCCCCTGGGGCGTGGAGAGGAGCCATCACCCCTGCCTGAGAACCACTATATTAAAATATGGAAACATGTGTAATCAATACTGCATGCTGCTTTGTTTATTCCAAGCAAAAATAAATAAATGCTGCATGATGTTTTTATCTGGGCAGGTGCTGGCTGCAGATTAGGCTGCCAGCGAGGGATGCTCAGTGGAAAGTGGCAGCTGGCACGTGAGTGTGCAGCCCTGTACATGGTGAGGGCTTGTCACCAAGTAGGCTCTGGCCCGCCGTGACTTTGGTTCTTTTCTGTGGGTCTGTCCGGTTTGGGGCTGCCCTGCCCGCTGGAGCTGGAATGTTCCTCCTCTGCCCAGGTCCTGGCGTGCTCCAGCTCAGCCTCCCTCTGTCCGGCCTGTACATCGTTTATTCCTGGGCTGGGGGAGATTTAGCTGAGCTATGTGGGGCCATCCCACTGTAAGGCATCTCCCCCAGGGAACAGGAAACAGGGACTCAAACCGGGATTGTACGGGAAAGTTCAGAGCAGCACCATTCACAGTGGCCAAAAATGCTGGTCAGCAGCTGAATGGGCAGAGAAAATGCAGCCAGTGCGCAGAGTGCAAGAGCATTCAGAGGACCGGGGCACTGATACGGCCGTGGCATGACTGAGCCTTGGGAACACGCTCAGCTCAGGCAGCCAGACACAAAGACAAAGGCCGTCTGTTGTTTGGCTGTGTTTATATGAAATGCCCTGAACAGGCAAATTCCAGAGACAGAAAGCAGAAGGGCCTCTGCCAGGCCTGGGGACAGGGAGGAGGGGAGCTCTGCTTCATGGGGATGGCGTCTCCTTTTGCAGTGAATAAAGTATTCCGTAGTTTGACAGAGGTGATGGTTGCACAACATTTGAATATAACAAATGCCACTAAATTGGATACTTTCAAATGGATGATTTATATGTTTAGTGATTTTTTTTTTTTTTTCCCTGACTGAAAATAAAAAAAGAGCTGTGTGGGGTTCAGGGGAGTGTCTGTGTAAGACCCCAAGGGTGATATGCTGTTTTTTCTTGAGTAAAGAGGTTCTGAAAGTCGCTCCAGATGAGTCTTCAAACTGCTGACGCTTTCCAGGTAGGAAAGAATATGGTTTCCCAAGAGGACCACACCTTTTTAAATTTGAAAGTGCAGTTATTAAAAAAAAGACTTACTCACTGCCCCGCACCATCATTTATTTTCAATTTAGAAATTCCATATAGTGGTTTTACAGGTCTACAGGGCACTGTTGAAAAGCAGTGGACAGGATTTATAATTGAAAAGTAACGAAAGTGGCTGATTTGCATATAGGATGAAATTTAGCTGAGGTGCTATGGAGTTTGAGCCATATTTGACTAGGCCTTGTGACTTTTTGCCTTTATAAGAGGGTGATTGTGTGGAGAATGCGAAGATGGTCACCTGTGCTTCGCTCTGTTCCAGCCACAGTGAAGATAAAACAATAATGTGTGTGACCTGTCACTCAGGAACACAGATACCGGCAAAATGGTAACTGGTGCTTGAGCTTGGACATAAAGAATTTGAAAAATTAGGAAAACAGCTGCAGACCTTGCTGTGCCTGTTCCTTTAAAACAATCCCTTGATATTTTTGTGCTTTCCCCCAAGAATGCCCTCAGAGATGTCACTGAAAATTCCTCCAAAGAAAGCTTAATGAATGCCAGCGTCCCATGTGAAAATGCTGCATTTTTTTTCCTGCTGCTTTACAATGAAGTTAAGACAGAAGTTATGAAGAAGTGAATGTGGTAGACGAATTGTGAAGTCTGCTGTGTTATAAAGCATGTAATCGACTGCTGTGATGTTCTGATTGGTTGTGTGTGGGGTGCATCACAGTTCCAATTAGTTGTATGTGGGTACATCGCAGTTCTGATTGGTTGTATGTGGGTGCATCGCAGTTCTGATTGGATGTATGTGAGTGCATCCTATTTCTGATTGGTTGTGTGTGGATGCATCACATTTTTGATTAGTTGTGTGTGGCATACGTCACAGTTCTAATTGGATGTGTGTGTGGTACATTACAGTTCCGATTGGTTGTGTGTGGGTGCATCACATTTCTGGTTGGTTGTGTGGGGTGCGTCACAGTTCTGATTGGTTGGATTTGAGGTGCATCCTTGTTCTTACTGGTTTTATGTGGGATATATTACAGTTCCAATTGCTTGTGTGTGGGGTGCATCATGGTTCTGATTGGTTGTTTGTGGGTGCATCACAATTCTCATTGGTTGTTTATGGGGTGTCTCACAGTTTTGACTGGTTGTATGTGGTTGCACCATAGTGCTAATTGGTCGTGTGTGGGGTGTATAGTAGTTCTAGTGAGTCTATGTAGGGTACATCACACTTCTGATTGGTTGTGTGTGGGTGTATCACAGTTCTATTTTGTTGTGTGTGGGTGCATCACAGTTCTCATTGGTACTATGTGGGGTATATGACAGTTCTGATTGGGTGTATGTGGGGTGCATCATAGTTCTGATTGGTTGTGTGTGGGATGCATCATAGTTCTAACTGGTTGTATGTAGGGTGCAGCACAGTTTTAACTGGTGTGGGGGGTGCATCAGAGTTCTGATTGGTGGTATGCAGTATACATCACTGATTCATTCTCGCATTCCTTCATAAGCTCACTTTGTTAGATGTATACAGTTGGAGTCAAGCCTACACTGTGGCAGTCTGCTGGAGAAAAGTGGGAAAGTCTTCCTCATATTAGGACAGAAACAGTGTAATGTGTCTTTCGGACAATATGAGAGAAGGAAGCACGGGATAGAGTGGGGAAGACAGAGGTCATCCCCCAGCAATTCTGTTTTCTACCTAGGGAATAGGCTAAACATAAAAAATACCCTGGCTCAAGCAGGAAAATGCATTTTCTTTCATGAGTAACAGACCAAAGGTGGGCAGTAGTTAGGAGGGTACGTAACAGATCTCCAAGGGCACCAGTGGGTGCAAGCTCCTCCTGTCCTGTTACTCTGCCATTCCTAAATATCAGAACAGGCTCTCAGCAACTTACAGGGAGCAGAGTTCATACTGGTATACCATTGGCAAGAACTCTGTATCGGAACCCCTGGGTCTCTTAGCAAGAGATGTGGAGAAGTGGCCTTTGGAGGAAGGCTGGTGAATGAGCAGTTCCTAAATTATTTTATACTTTATTTGGTTGTGGTGTTTGACTTTAATTCTTTCAATATATGTAGCAGCATTAACTATTCTAACCCACCTTCTATGGAGAATCTCTAACGTGCTGTGTTGTTTCAGCTTGGAGAACCTTCCCCATGACTTTCCACCTCCCATGTGGAAGGCCAGTCCGTGCATGTGTCATGCCCACCACGCCAAGAGCTGAGCACTCATGGAAAGTCAGAAGGCCTTTTATATATCAAATTTTGGCATTTACTTTTTTTTATTTTTGAGACAGAGCCTCAAGCTGTTGTCCTGTGTAGAGTGCAGTGACATCACAAGCTCACAGCAACCTCCCAACTCCTGGGTGCAAGCAATTCTCTTGTCTCCGCCTCCGCCTCCCAAGTAACTGGGACTATAGGCACCCACCACAATGCCCGGCCATGTTTTGGTTGTAGCCATCATTGTTGTTTAGGTGGTGTATGTGGCTGGCGCCTTAGCCGCTTGAGCCCACAGGTGCCGGGCTGGCATTTACTTTTAAAAATAATACATTGCATTTGTTAGGATCATTTGTATTTCACACAAGCATTTTGCAATCTATAAATTTTCTCACCAGCATTATTTATTGATAATGGTTTTATTTATGTACTTAATGATGGGAAAGTCTGTCATGGCAAGGTATTGGGAAGTCTGATTTCTCATTTTAATTTATTGTTTCTAGCTGTAAACTAATTAGTTTTGACATGTTGCATAACCAGAAGAATGTTATTAACCCAACGCATAATTTTCCATTTTTTGTGTTGATCACACACAGATGATAAGTTAATTATAGTTATTGAGTTTAACAACATATATAAGAGATAATCTTCAATTTCAAGACTCTAATTTGTGAGTTACCATCTGTTTTGGACCAAAGAATAGGAATTTGACTCTAAAGCTTTTTTCTGAACAGCTTGTAATAAGAGCTGTTTGTATATTAATTACTTATTGAATTATTATGGATTTTAATGTTTTAATTTACAAGCAATTTGGAGCTTATTATGGTGACATCTGCTCGTATTTTGATACTTTATGATATTTAGCGGATTTCATCATAAGGCTTCCTCCTCACCCCCTGGTAATTTACAATCCAAGCCTCAAAATAGTAATTTACTTTTTGCTTCAGCTTACTATAACAAGTACTATCCTGTTTTATCTCCAGGGCAAATTTTTTTCATAATTAAATGTATTTTTATTTATAAGCAAAATTAATATTCCCTTGTGCCTGCTTCATTCTGGTGCCCTTTAATTTCTTTTCAAAGATTAATTTTGTTTAATTCTCATTATATTTCTTCAGTGATAATTTTTTTAAAATTGCCTTGACTATTACTTTTATCTCATGTATTTTTACTGGTTTTTTTTTTTTTTGCAGTTTTTGGCCAGGGCTGGGTTTGAACCCACCACCTCCGGCATATGGGGTCGGCGCCCTACTTCTTTGAGCCCCAGGCACCGCCCAGGTTTTAAAGTGTTGTAACGAAACTTAGGTGCCTGTAGAATTCATTTAATCTCTTTCCTTTAAACAGCGTAACTATAAACACGACTCCGTAGGAATAATTTACTTGAATTTCCTTAAAACGAGTTTCTATATAAATTTACTAATAAGAAACACCTTCACTGATAGCTTTGCTTGTGCATGTGAATTATATTAAACCAGGCACCTTATTATAATCAGTTAAAGTGATGGAATTAAGAATTTATAGAAAAAGGCAGGCATTGAATTTACTTAGTTCTTGAGTTTGTAGGTGATAATGGATAATTTAAACTCCAGGAAGCTGGATTCATTTATAGCCAAAGAAATTTTATAAGGAAAAAGGTAAATATTGTTAAGTAAATACTGGTTGACTTGATTTATAGTGACTAACATGATAATCCTTTTGATATAAAGGATTATCCTTTTATGAACTATAGACATAGCTAGGTTTGGACAGTAATTGAAAACTTGAGGTGTATTAATTGGTACCTTTTTCGGTGGAACCAACAGAAAAAATATTCCATGTGTTTCTGTGTTTCTATAAATATAGTCCTTGAGGCTGGGTACGTACACAAGTATGCTTATCAGGGCTGTCCGAAATAGCCCAAGCAAAGTATAAAGTTTCACTGACGTGTGTTTTCTTCTCCTAAGGGTATTTACAGGTTAATTTATCTCTAGTTTAAGTGAGGCACTATCCTGAAAACAAAGATATGTCCAGTGAACATTTATTGATCATTAAATAATAGCCGTAGCAAATGTCTCAGCTAATATTACCTATTTTGAGGCTCTTTCCAAATGTCTACATGCATAGCAATGCCTCACTGGCCGTTTAAATTTCTCCCTTTATTTCACTTTGCAAATAATACCTTATAGTCTCTGCTAAGGACGGAGACAGAAATGATGAACTAACTGATCAAGGATGTTAAGTCTGAGTTAGGAGGAGTGGAGGAGAGTGGCGAGAGGTGAACACAAGTCATTGTGTTTTTCCAAATCTCTCTGTTTCTCCCTAGGCTGGTTGTGGTGGACGCTTTGCTATTTCTATGATCGGATGCTGGGAAGCCCACTGGTCCAGAGGTGTACACATGAAGTCACCATAAAGGTAAGCAGCCCACATGCCCACTGGATCCTTGACATTTTGCCTGAAATCCATTTGAGAAGCAGAACTGCATTTTGCCAAAACTGAACATGCCCTGTTTCAAATGATTTTTTTTCCAGGAGGAAGTTGCTGGTCTTTCTCTTTGCTGAAACGGAAGGTAGTGGCTAGAGCATCATTAAATCAGAATAAGCCTTATCATTAATTCTAAATGAGGAACTAGCCTTCTAAGAATTTTGGATCCTGAATGAGCTATAACGAACTCCCCTGGGTCGAGTCTGACCAGATGCGGAGGACACCTTCCAAAGTCAACCTCTCTTGTCAATGTTATAAATTATGATTATGCAGAAAAGTTAACTATAATTGAGCACATGAGTAGAGACAAAAGACTTTATGTGGCTTCCGTGTCTTCATTCTGTGCTCTATTAGTTTCTGCAAAGTGATTTGCTAGTTAACCTTGAAACCTATCAGAAAATCATGTAGATTGTTGCTTTTTATAAATTTTCAAATGACATGCTAAGGTTTCCAGAATAGAAAGCCATCGTTTGTACTTGGGTGTCAGAAGATGAAACTCGTGTCCAAAACTAAAGGCAATGCCCCTCCACCCAAAAGTTCTTTAAAAGTTATCTTCTTACCTTCTGGCATGTGGGATATTAGAGTTTTATTTCATTTTCTTGTTACAGGATTTCCAGTTCTTCATTTAATCTTTTATTTTAGCAAAACAAAATAAAACCCTGTAGAACTTGCGTAATTTTAAAACATAAAGATGGAAATTTAGGGTAGACTTTTGCTTTACTATTTGAAGTGAAACATTTAGAACTAAAATGATAAATTTAACTAAAGTAAGAACCTTATTGTTTAAGGTTCATTTGTGGAATAGCTTGGATCGTTCCTTTTTATGGCAGAATAAGATCCATTGTATGGATTTATCATGGGTAGACCATGTTTGTTTATCCATTTGCCAGCTGATGGGCATTTGGGTCGTATTTACCTTTGGCTGTTAAGAATAATGATGTTGGGGCTCAGTGCACGTACCACAGTGCCTACAGCACCAGCCACATACACTGAGGGTGGCCGGTTTGAACCAGGCCCAGGCCAGCTAAACAATTGCAACAAAAAAATAGCTGTGTGTTGTGGCGGGTGCCTGTAGTCCCAGCTACTTGGGAGGCTGAGGCAAGAGAATCACTTAAGCCCAAGAGTTGGAGGTTGCTGTGAGCTGTGACACCACGGATCCTGGCCCTGTGGCTCACACTTGTAATCCTAGCTGTCGGGGAGGCCAAGGCAGGAGGATTGCTTAAGCTGAGCAAGAGCAAGAACCTATCTCTAAAAATAGCCAGGTGTTGCGGTAGGCACCTGTAGTCCCAGCTACTTGGGAGGGTGAGGCAAGAGGATCACTCGAGCCCAAGAGTTTGAGATTGCTGTGAGCTGTGATGCCACGGCACTCTACCCAGGGTGACAGAGTAAGACTCTGTCTCAAAAAGAATAACGATGTTAAAAAAAATCATATGCAAGTTTTTGTGTGGACGTGTGTTTCATATTTTTCTAACAGTAACTCTACATTTAACATTTTGAGGAATTGTCAGACTTTTTCAAAGTACTGCCCTATTAGTGAGTTGTTTTTGAAATGCCACTGAGCCGTATTCTAAATGTCAGGGGAAAGATGAGAGAAGGGAACTGTTTCTCATCAATGTTTGGACTGGGTATTAATGTAGCTCTTAGGGAACATAACTTTCAATTGAATCAAACACACATTGATCAAATTCCTACTGTGTGTGAGTACTTATGTTTGGCCTTGTAAGTAACTTTGAACATTTTCATAGCCTATGAAAATTCACTGCAATTTCTATGTGCAGGTGGCCCTTTTGGGCTGTGTGCCCACATGGCACTCTGTCGCTGCAGCTTATCAGTAAGGGTGGAAGTGATCGTGAAGAACGAACTGTTTCTTTCTGTGTGTCCTGGGTACTACACATGAGAAAGTGAGGGGTTATAAGTGCTTCCTTTAGGTTTGTCAGGTTTCAGTGTATGCCCTCCTTTCAAAGCCTTCCACAGCAGACCTCACTCATCATATTTTCTTGGGCTTGGTCTTAGGGGCTTTGTTAAGTTTAGGAGGAATGTTTGTATCCAGAGATTTCACCATTCAGGTTCTCAGGAAGTATGATTTCAAGCCAAGAAGGGACAAGGCAGCTGTTTCCTAATGCGGGAATGGGGAAAATCTGCAGCAGGGCAGGAAAGACAGAGAGCCCAGGTCAGCTAGTGTTTTCTGCGCTGGGCCAGGCAGTACAGTGCTCAGGCCTCATGGCCTAGGTGTTCTACGCTGCAGCCACTGAGCTCTGCTGCTCTAGGGTGACAGCAGCATGGACCAGGCGTGACGAGTGAATATGGCTGGATGCCGATAAAACTTTATTCATAGACACTGTGCCAGGTGTTTATGACCCTCACGTAGAGGATCACAGCTGTTCTCTTGCCACCTCTGCTAACCATGGCCTTCTGAGTTGGAGATGAGGCCCCTCAAGGCCCGCACACCACACAGGGCCATGATGTGGTTAAGACAGAATCCAAATTGTGGTTACCTGAGCAAAAGGTAATCCAATTGTGGTTACCTTAGCAAAAGCACTATGGCTATTCGAGGAGTCTGGCTCGTAACACGTCTGGATCCATGTAGCTGCCTGAATGTGGGCTATGACCCAGAGGGAATCCCCCTCCAGAGCATACTTGGAAATGTCTCTGGACATTTCTGTTTGTCACAACTAGGGCAGCGGGCGGGGTCCAGGGACACTGCCACACGTCCCGCAGTACACTCGAAGGCCCTTCACAGCACAGGCCCCTCGCATCGTGAGGAGAGGGAGGCGCCTGCTCACTGGTGCTGTTAGTTTATTTTGTGCTGCCAGGGTTTCAGTCACGTGGCTGTTTGAATTTTACACTGCTGAGAATTTAATTATAAAACTAACGCCTGCATTTGCTGACACAAACATGAGGATGATTGGACCCCCAGCTAATGTTTGGGTTCATGGATGCTTTTTTTTTTTTTACCTTTTTAAGAAAATTCTTTTGTGATTCATATAAACGAAAGCATCAGAAACAGATACAACGTTAAGATGTATATGCCTCCTGGCCATCAGCCATTATTTTCTGCCTTTTGGTCTGCAAAGCCAAGGATTATTTTTCACAGCTGTGCAGACCACGTCGTAGGAATGGTGGCTTCTGGAAAGGGATCTGTCATAGCCAAAAATT
Organism: Arctocebus calabarensis; assembly: GCA_963573935.1. Taxonomy (NCBI): domain Eukaryota; kingdom Metazoa; phylum Chordata; class Mammalia; order Primates; family Lorisidae; genus Arctocebus; species Arctocebus calabarensis. Next base: position 29,892 of record CAUYON010193052.1, read on the forward strand.
GAATCCTTTCTATGTCGCTGAGAAATCAGTGTCATGGATGCAGATTTCCTAGCCAGCCGGTGTTCATTCCTGAAACGGGATGAAAGCCCAGGAGTGTACATTATGTTTCACTCTCTCTGTCTTGATAATTAAAATCTATAGATTAATTTCTGCTAGAAAACAGGTCATAATTGATATAGACATCAGGAGTGTTGGCATAAAGACCAGAGTTGTTAGGAACACCGGTCAGACTCCTCGTGTGTGGCAGCGGGAGTTGCCAGTGGCTCCCGAGGCGCCCAGGGTTAGAATGCTGGGTCTGTGAACTTGCACTTAACTGTAAGCGTGGAGGAGAGTATTACAGGGGCACCGTGTGGGTTTGTCTCGAGGGCATTGCTTGGCCCATGTGAAGTGGGCTTTCCCGGGAGTGGTTCGCTGTTGCTAGGGTGAGCATTTTCAAGGAGCTTCTTTTGGAGGCGGCCTGCTGGACGCCTCCGTGCAGCACCTGCGGTTGACGTACACGCAGGACTTGGATGGAAGCCCCAGCCACCCTTCAATTAACCCAGAAGGGCTGTGGGTGCAGGCGGGATCCTTCTGAGTGCCTCCCCGTGTGGGAGGGCTGCGTTCTGTCCTAACACAAAGCCTCTTCTCCGCTGCACCACTTAGTCCTCGTACTGATTATTTCTCAGGACTTTGCCAGGTCTTAACATGAACACTGTTCATGTTCATTGTAGAAAATAATGCAAATACAGAAAGGCACACACACGTGCACACCCGGATACAGCTCCATTTTGGAGAGCATTTTTGGTGTGTGCATGTGGGCGAATGTGTGAGTGAACCAAAAAAGCTTAAGTTCAGCATCGTGCATGCTCCACAGCACTGGGTGGAAACCTGCTTTTTCCAAGCCCTACTGTATCACACTTTCCCCCATCATGAAATACTTTTTTTTGATACAAAGCCTCAAGCTGTCACCCTGGATAGAGTGCGGTGGCATCACAGCTCACAGTAGCCTCCAGTTACTGGGCTCAAGCAAGGCTTCTGCCTCCGCCTCCCAAAAAGCTGGGACTACAGGCGCCCTCCACAATGCCCAGCCATTTTTTTGGTTGCAGCTGTCAGGCCCAGGCTGGATTCGAACCCGCCAGCTCAGGTGTACGTGGCTGGTGCCTTAGCCCGTTGAGCCACAGGCGCCGAGCCATGAAATACTCTTTTAATGACCATGTCTTATTCCACTAGTATATTCTTGTATTTAAATGGAGGTGCTGCCAAGCATTTGAATTCTAGTGAGGAAATAAAAAAACAAACAAACAAAAAAACCCAGTTGTTTGATTACATTAACCATTTTGGACCATTTAACTCCACGTAAATGTAACAGTAAAATTAATAGGAACTCTTTTCTTTTGCAGGGATTTTTCTGACTGTAAAATAAGATGTATATGATTCTTGGTACATGAGGGTCTGAAAGAGAACAACGAACATGAGATGTTTTCATGCAATTTCACATTTTCTCCCTGAACTTTTCCCGTCTCTATGTTTCCCCACAGTTGACGTCATACTGGAGGGCAGGTTAGCCTCCTGAGCTCTGGGGCTGCCTCCATGACTGTCTTTCCATCATGCAGCTGTGAAAAGTTGAGGCTTAAAAGCACAGTGTTAAACGTCAGGCAACTTAAATTTTTTTTGTTCTTTGAGACAGAGTCCCAAGCAGTCACCCTGGGTAGAATGCCATGGTGTCATAGCTCACAGCAACCTCAAACTCTGGGGGCTCAAGTGATCCTCCTGCCTCAGTTTTTCTATTTTTAATAGTGATTGGGTCTTGTTTTTTGCGCAGGCTGGTCTCATACCAATCCACCTGCTTCGGCCTCCCAGCATGCTAGGTTTATCGCTCTGAGCCGCCACACCCCGCCTGCAACTTAACTTTAAATCCTGGCTTTGCTGGGATTTAAGTGGGTTATCTTCTTTGAGGCTTCATTTCTTAATTTATAAAAGGGTAGTGATAAGAGTAATGGCTGTTTTATCTCAGAATTATGAGTGAGGTGAATTATAGTGAGCAGTTAACACACACTCCTCGTAACTCTCTGGCTGTTAGAGAACATGTTGCTTTGTAAAATCATTTTATCTGTGGCCTGGTAGTTCCCACATGTGTAGACCCTAGTTTTTTAAATCATGGTGTCACTGCACAGGGAAATGTTTCAAGAGCTGCCTGGAGGCTTCTTTACATTGACCTGGAGAGGGGAAGTAGGTGCCATGTTTTGGTAAAACAAGCCTGTGTCATCCGCAGGATAAGCAGATTTTAGAAAAGGTGAATTAGGATATGTATGCAAATGCTTGTAATATACACATTCAAAATATTGTCTTAAGCTGGCTACTGACTGTGAAATGAAAATGAACTCAGTTTATGCCTGAATAGAGAATAAACATTATGTGGAAAGCCAGGGGGAAGTTAAGAGCCGCTGCCTTCAAGTCGTCAGGGAATTTTGTTTCCATGAAAAAAAGCAGAGAGAGAGTTGCTTTTGGATGACCTGGACATTTGGGGTGGATTTTCCAGCCTCTCTGGGCTCTTGGTCCAGTCTGCATATAGACAACTCCCAAAGGCCTGAGTCTTGTCCCAACCATGCCTTTTCAGCAATGGTCTCTTCAGGGTAACCTCCAACAAACCTAAGGCAGAACTGAGACTCACTTTCTTGGGTCCCTTTGAAAACAAAGTGCTACCTCAAAAGATCTTAAAGGATCTTTTCATAATGGAGCAAATGGTTGAAAGAGAAGCCTGCCCCTCAGATGATGTTGGGGTAGTTGCCTTTGTTACACTCCTGAAATGTGAGTGCTCCCTTTCACCCATGTGCTCTTGTTCCACTGTTTCAGAAGGAGGCCCCCCTTCCTCTTGGGAGGACGTGAGTTTGCCCTTGGTGTCTTCACAGAGCTACTGGGCTTCCTTCCTCTTTCCCTGTCTTCCCTCAGCTTTCCAGTGGGCCTTTTGTGATTCTACTTTTTAAGATAATCAAAGCAATTAAGACTCTTCTATGGGGGCAATGCTCTGCCTTCCCAGAGAACGTGGCATGTTAAATGCTGTTGAGTACGCACTAAATAAAATGCCTCTCTTAAATGGTATTTCTCTTGGCACTGAATTTGAACTGTTTTGTGACGGGAACTGTGAATTAATAGGAGCTTTTGCCACCTTGAAAGTCAGGCTTAAAAAGAAGAAATACCACAAATTTATGTATGGTACCTTGACAACTCTAACTCAAATTACTACTCATCTTTGGCAGATGAACTTAAGAAATGTTATCAGCCCATGCCTATTTTTTCTGCATCTTCCTTAAGTAGCACGGTGGGGCAATATTGTGGTTTTAACTCACAGTGAAAAGGGTTATTTCCTTTTTGTGCAATCGCAACTCTAAAGGCCTCAAATCAACCTAATTGGAGATGTCTTTAATCAAAACTGGGTCAGGCAAGAAAATAAACACAATTGCTCTCATTAAGAGCCCCCTCCCCCCGCGCGCCTTCTGTTCAGGGCTGAGGAGGATCGGCGAATACCCAGTTTCTCCGTTAGTTTAGAAGGGGAGAAGTTGGAAACTGCGGGAGAGAACCCGAAGGCTGGAAGCAGTGCTGTTCTGCAAACCGGGGAGGCGTTACATGGGATTTGTGTTGCCACCTGTAGCTACTAGAAGAAAAGAATGCCCCGACGCAGGCCTCACTTCCTGCAGGCAAGGGGACGGTTCTTGCTTTGTGCACACTGCTCGGTCTGTTGGACAGTCACCGCAAAGGCCTGGTGAGGAGACAGCCAAGGAGCCCCAGGGCAAGGTTGCTGAGTTTCTCTCATCACTCCTGACGCCCCTCAGGCCTGGGTGGAATCGTGGGAGGTGGCTGACTAGGAATCCGGGCCACACACACTACCTGTGTGGCGTGTGTCAGGCCCCTTTCTCACGGCCTGTGTGAAAGCCTCCCTGGACGTGGGGGTTTGTCCTCAACTGAGAGATGAGTGGACGGAGCCCCAGAACTCCCCATATCTGGAAAGGGGTGGAGCCCAGTGTGAAGTCAGGCTTGCCTGGCTCTTGTCCAAAGATGCCCAAGTCTTTCCCTTTCCTCCCGGGCACACAGGGCTTTTTTTACCTTGTCCGCAGCCAGGAGGCCTAGAGGGAGGTGCATGGTGGCCTCACTCCCCGGCATCGTAACTAGCCCAGGCATTTCAGCCTCCCTGCCGCTTGTCCGCACATGCCATTCCTGGTAGACAGAATGGAGGCAGACTTCTCCACTGAGTACGGAGACGATTGTGCTTCACTTTGAACCATAGTGCACACGGAGGTGTCACATCTTAGATCAGGGGTTTGGATGGCACAACGTTACAAGTCAAAAGTCATTTTGATAAAACAGCCCTCACTCCCATAGCTCACACCCACACACACACAGCTACTGGGCTTCCTTCCTCTTTCCCTGTCTTTCTTCCAAAATCATGGATGAGTCTCGTCTCCATCAGTCAAAAATTGGGTTTATCTTTCTTCTAAAACCACCTCCTGGCCAGCCTGGTGGCCCACACCTGTAATCCCAGCATTCTGGGAGGCCCAAGTGAATTGCCTGAGCTCAGCAGTTCAAGACCAGCCTGAACAAGAGTTAGACCCTGTCTCTAAAAGTAACTGGGTGTTGTAGCAGGCGCCTGTAGTCCCAGCTACTCGGGAGACTGAGGCAAGAGGATCGCTTGAGCCCAAGAACTTGGGGTTGCTGTGAGCTATGACACCACAGCACTCAATCCCAGAGGGACAGAATGAGACTCTGTCTCAAATAAATAAATACACACACATACAGACATGCATACATACATTTTAAAAAAACTATCCTCCCCTTCCGTGAAGTAGGGTATTTTTGGACTTTGCTTCAGAGAATGGCACGTGTGCTCTGTCACTCAAAGTAGAACTTGGTTTGTGAACTTGCCCTCTCTCTAATTGAGTTACTAGACTAGACTTCAAATACCTCTATCGTACCAGGACATTTATTTGCATGAAATTATACAACCAGTCCTTGAGGGAGAGTGTCTATAATTTAATACATTTGTGTACATTTTAGTTCTGGTCTTGGAAAAAAGAGGATAGGTAATTTTTATTTACCAGCCTTATGTTTGAGTGAAATTTTGCTGGAACAATAGTCTTACAGAGGAATGTTGGCCAATCCATTCATTTGAGTAAAAATCATATATATATGTGACTTATGAAGACAACAACCCGATGTGAGCGTGTTGCTTAGAGACAGTCCAGCTAAACACCAAGTGGAGTGACGGTTTCGCTCTGTTTCGGTGTGATGAAGGGGGTTGAATATGGCTATTAGGTTTATGGTCCGTTTAAATAATATTCCCACGTTGTATACCAAATCTCTAAGAATGGATATGTAGATTCCAGAATCCTTTTGGGAATTAAGAGTTTAGAAGAAAATTAATCACTTAAAAGCTAGGTAAGTAGGTGTTGGAGGGGACATCAATCCAATTACTAAATTGGGCATAAAAAATTGAGATAGGTGGTTAACGCAGAGCGGTGTATCTTATAAACCAAGTGATGTTACATCCTGCCGACCTCATAGTTTGTGTTTTATTTTCTCTGCTGCTTATGACTCATAAACCCTTTAGGAAATTCATGCTGCTTTGGGAAAACAGTCTAATGCTTGGATTCTAAATATTATAAATTTAGAGAGGCAGTGAGTCTGATCAGAGAGCAGAAAGCTGCAGCTAATTTTTAGCTCAAAAAAAAGGGATGGTGGGCTCGGCGCCTGTGGCTCAACAGGCTAAGGCGCCAGCCACGTACACCTAAGCTGGTGGGTTCAAATCCAGCCCCGGCCCGCCAAACAACAATGGTGGCTACAACCAAAAAAAAAAAAATGGCCGGGCGTTGTGGCGGGCGCCTGTAGTCCCAGCTACTTGGGAGGCGGAGGCAGGAGACTCACTTGAGCCCAGGAATTGGAGGTTGCTGTGAGCTGTGATGCCACAGCACTGTATCCCGGGTGAACGCTTGAG